>CAMZMU010000103.1:17445042-17641642 GCA_947311845.1 Poa pratensis
CTCTCTAATGATTTGGGAGGCAACCGGTGGCGGGAGGTGTTGATCATGGGGGTGCAGGAGACCTGAGGTGGTCATCCTGGCGCGGCGCCGCGTGGATGGCACCCGCAAGCAAGGACCAATGTTGCGGCGACCCGCGATCCTCCTCCGTAAGAAAATCTAACCCTAATCCCTCTTGTCTAAGTAGTTCTGTCGGTGGTAGAATTTAGGTCGAATTTGCTATAGTTGTCGATGAAACTCTCGCTATTTAGGACCACCCGAGGAGCAATTCACCTAGAAATCAATTGTGTTGGATTTTTTTGCGGATTTGGCTCATCAAAGTCATATGTCGATGGCAAAGTATCTCGTCTTGACGGATGCGAAGCAGACACATGGTCTCCACTGTGGCTCATAGATTTTGTGCAACAGCTAGGATAAAAAGCACAAAAAAATACAATGTACTAGTCGCTCCTGGAAAAGATCTAGATACAGGGCTTTGCATTTCCGATTGTGACACTGACACTTTGAGCATGATTGCTATGGTTCTGAAGTTCCAACATTTTTCTGATGTTGTGGACCACAAGATATGGCCTTTCACAATGTGCTTTTTGATATTTAACAAACTGGTACACCACATTTGCCTTTATTATGAGCCCCAAGTGTGATAAGTACAATGCAGACAGTAGCAATGCATGAAGCATCAGTTTTCTCACCAATGCAGCAACACAGTATTGGGTATGAGCTGAGAAGAAGCACAAAACAACATAGCACAACTAATACAAACAGAGCAATCTACTTTGCAATTGCTACATACAACATAATTGCAATCACTACAACCATTGCACTGATCAAAGTCCTACACAACATAATCAACTCATCCATTTTCTTCACACGGTGATCCATTTTATTCGACAGGAGCTCATTCTTCAGTCCATTCGCTTCTTCCTCATTTGTTCTTCAGACACTAGTCCAAGATTCAACAGTTTCAGTGCCACCAGCCAAAGGATCAACAATTGCATCCCAACAGCAGCAATGAATCCATTTGCGACAAGGAAATCAAACACAATTATCTTCCCCATCTCTTCCCAGTAGTAATGGTTGTAAGCCCCCTTCTAACCAAAAATAAAAATAGAAATCGAATAATGGCTTTGGCATTAAAATCCAGCAAACAAAAATTGATACTTACGCAATGATTAGGACACTTGTAGAACACACGTCCAAGATTGGCTTATGATCTGGACACAAGCCACATTGTGCGGCGAACTTCACAGCACAGACTTGGTAACAACAACAGCGGCCGTGAAAGCGAGGCTACTACCACCGGTGGAGCTGTCGGAGGCGGAGCCAGCGACGAGGATGCCTTGCTCTTCATTCGCTCCCCAGCAGCCGAGCTTTCGGAGTGAGACATGACGACGGCGTCGCGGGAGAGAGGGAAACAGAAAAGACCATTAGTTATAAGGGTTCATCTGCAAAAAAATCAACGACTTGGTGAAGACATCCCTACCATTGACGCAACCACAACTACTAACCACCTCAATTTCAAGGACCGTTGACTAGGGCTCGTGCACGTCAACTACAACAGCAGGTACTTTTGTTTCTACAAGCTACTCCTAATGTACATGAGAATATGATGCTGCCTAAAGTAGATGTGTTTGTTTCTCTTTAGGAATGATGGACCAAGCATGGACGAGAGGGACAAGCTATGGAGCATGTACGTGGATGGAGATAGCCGCAGGAGTGGAAACAAGGGAGAGGATGATGCCACCCAATGGAGACTGCCGCAACTTGAAGCCACCATGTTGACATTTGAAGACTTGGATGAATTCCTCAAGACTACACTTCATAATTCGTCCATAGTCACGTATGGCTGCGTCACCTTTTATTCGTGGGCCAAGGCCATGTAATTTCGGACCAGAAGTTTTAGTGTGTTTTTAGAGTCCGTATTAGGGAAGGAAAGCCCAATTAGGGTATGATTCGGCCAACCCCAAGGCTGGCCGAAAGCCCCCTCCTTTCCTCCTTATATACCTCATCTAGGGTTTTGTTTAGACTCGGATTTTGTTTAGCTAAAAAGACTGCCTAGCAATTGCTGCATCTTCGCGTACTTGATTCGTGTCAAACGACCAGATTAAGACCGCTTACGGAATCCCACCTCTTTCAATAAAGTTTTCATCTTATATCCGCAATTTCTTGATTGCAATATTGGTTCTACTTGTTCCTCGATCGCAGGTAGAACTAGACCTATTGGTCAGGCCGATGTGCATCTGCAGGATTGGTAACCTCGGGAGATTGGTTTAGCGATTGCATTGGCGCTGCGTACGTGTGCGTAGTAGTCGGATCGCCAAGGTCAAACTTCACCAGAATCGACGTATCTTCATCTCATCGAAAGATCGGACACCTTTGCCCTATCAAGTGGTATTAGATTTCAGGTTGCTCGTGAGATTTTACTGTTTACTAGTGTAGATTGCATCTTCATACCTACAGTCCACGAAAAAGCCAAAAATACAATTAGGGTTAGTTCATCCCGTCCTACAACCAGTCCGGGCCTTTCGCATTTTCTTTTCAGTGCATTGCTTTGTTGAATTTTCGTCTGCATCATCGTGTCGAGTTGCTGGTCTTAGCGTCTAGTTCCTTAGAGTTTCGAGTTCTTTGCATATTGTCTTGCGCCGCCGCACAACTCGCATCTCGCCACCACCACCAGCCTTCCGCCGCCATCCATCTACCCAACACCGCCGCCCACATACTCGCCGCCACCCTCCCTTCACCGCCGCCAGTTTAGGGTTAGGGTTTCCGTGGTTCCGTTATTTCCGTTTCCTTCCTTCCGTGATCCATTGTTGATACTTTCCATCTGTGGTTCCTTTATTTGTGTCGGTTTAGACTTATAAAAAAAAGTCAAATCCGCATCCAAGTCGGGTTGACCCTGATTTCTACTAGTCAGGCCCGAAATAGTCCGAATTGGCTGGGTTTTCTGGGTTTTTTGCTGACCGAACTTTGACCGGCCATAACTTTTGCGTACGAACTTCGTTTCGACGTTCGACCACTCAAAATTTTCAGCAGAAAAAGATCTGTCCAACCCCAACAACCACGTCGTTGATTGCCCAAAAAATCTCTCAGAATTGCCAAAAGAGTTCGGGAAGGTGGAGTTTTTGCCACTTTTGCGGAAAAAGTTCGGAAATTTCTGTGATCTTCACTTATTATATCTTGCTTTTGAGCTATACATTTGTGCTTGTTGTTGCTGCGCCTTGACTTTGTTGGTGCTATAGGCTCGCGTCTCTAGTACGGTCTAGCCTAGGACCAGCACAGTACCGTCTTTGAGCGTTTATTCAACCTTGCACTCCTGATTTGATTATTGCTAATCCTTGCTACCATAAAGCCTACTACAGCTCCACATATTTCTACTACGTGCATTGTGCCTTCCCTGGTAATCGCTTTGCCAATCTTTGAGGTACTTGTCCTCGCGGCTGCCGTGACCTCTCCTGCGTGTAAGGAATTTGTAAGGGCTTTGTATATTGCTTCACGGTTTGCGTGATTTTTCCACCATATTTGTAGTCCTAGGAACCTATACTTGTGTTTGTCTCCTGTCTCTACTAACCATGTCAGGAGACTAGATGAACAAGATGACGAACAAGGAGCTGTACACGCACTTCGAGAAGATGGTGTCCAACCATTCTCTGGACATCGAGACACGGGTTGGCAGCGCCATGGACCGTCTCGATGGTCTAGAGGGCACTTTCAACACCAAATTTGACGGCGCCAACACCTCCTTGACTGATCTGACTGGCAAGTTTGATCGCTTGTTGGAGAACCTACAGACGCGCATACCTGAGTTGTTTCTCGTGCCCGGCAACACTGCCCACGTGCAGGCCGGGTTCGCCTTCAGAGCCAGGCGGAGCTTCAGCGGCGTCTGCAGCCGCCCCTGGCGACGACGCTAACTTGGACGGCTATGAAACCGAGGTAGACATCATTACCAACCGCGGGGTCGTCCACACCAACACCCTAGGAACAACTTGCAGCGGCAACCTCAGGTGCGTGATGAAGAACATGTCGAACATGTCGCTAACTTCAATTAACAATTCCACCTTTTGAGGGTCGATATAATCCTGATGCTTATCTACCTAGGAAATTAGAGGTAGAACAACGTTTTGCATGTTTAAATTACCCTGAGGATAGACGTGTTTGTGCTGCCACTTGTGAGTTTACAGGTTTGCTTCAGTTTGGTGTCTGAACATTGTCGCATGTATCATGATAATATTCCTACTACTTGGGTTGCTTTAAAAGCTGCTATGCGCACTCGTTTTGTACCTCCTTATTATCAGCGTGAAATGCTTCAAAAACTGACACTTTGCAACAAGGTAGAAAATCAGTAGAAGAATATTATCAAGAATTGCAAACTGGTTTAATTCGTTGTGGTATTGTTGAGGAAAATGAAGCTATGTTTGCAAGATTTTGGGGGGGGGCTGAATAAACCAATTCAAACGATTTTAGAATATAAGGAGTATAATGTCTATCACTCGTTTGTTTCATCTTGCTTGCAAAGCTAAACGTGAAGTGCAGGATAGGGAGCCGCGGCCACGCACTAATTTTTCTGCAGGTCGTACATCGTCATGGGCGCCGCGCCAACTGGATACAGCTTCACGCAGTGCTGCACCTCCTTCCGCCAACAAGTCCACCATGCCGTCTTCGCGCACACCAGCACCGCCTCCGCCATCGACATCTTCTGCTCCTGCCCGCAGTTCGGCGTCTTCCATGGGCTCCACGGGCAGAACACGGGACATTCATGCCGCAAATGCTGGGGCTACGGTCATATTGAGAGAGAGTGCAAAACACAGCGGGTGATGATCGTGCGAGAGATGGTGAGTATGATTCTGCTAGTGATTATGATGAGGAAACACTTGCTCTTCTTTCTGCGCAGCAAGAGGACGATGGCCATCCGGCGCAAGACGTGGAGTTTATGGCCGCCGAAGCTGCGGATTCCTACAAGAGCTTGGTTGCACAACGCGCTTTGAGTGTGCAACTCAGTCAAGCTGAGCATGATCAACGCCATAATTTGTTTCCAGACCCGTGGTGTTGTCAAGGATCGTGCTATTCGAATCATCATTGATGGTGGGAGTTGTAACAATTTGGTAAGCATTGACATGGTGGAAAAGCTCTCTATAACCACACGACAACATCACCATCCGTACCACATACAATGGTTCGACACCACAGGTAGACTTAAGGTAACTCGTACAGCGAGAGTGCATTTTTCCATTGGCACGTATTCTGATTTTGTGGATTGTGATGTTGTGCCCTTGCAAGCTTGTTCGTTGTTACTTGGTAGACCATGGCAATTTGATAAAGAATCTTGTTCATATTGGTAAAACAATCAGTATACTCTTATGCACAATGGAAAGAAAATTGGTCTAAAACCTAATGACCCCTGAACAAATTTTGAAAGATGATCTTGCTAGAGCTAGTAGAGCAAAACTGAGCAGCAAAACATGAGTGAGAATCAGATTGTTGCTAATGACGTCATGCCATCTCCGAAAAATAATAAATCTGGTTCCTCACTTCCCAATGAAATTCGTTTGAAACATCCATCTTTACTTGCTACCAAAACTGATATTTCTGAGTTGGATGTTACGACTTCTGTGTGTTATGCAATTGTTTGCAAAGAAGTTTCTTTTCATTTGAGGATATGCCTCCTTCGTTGCCCCCTGCCATTGCTAACATTTTGCAGGAATAGTGGACATCTTTCCACAAGAGTTGCCGCCGGGGCTGCCACCAATTCGAGGAATAGAACATCAAATTGATTTGATTCCAGGAGCTTCACTTCCTAATCGTGCAGCCTACCGTACCAACCAGAGAGACTAAAGAAATTGAACGACAAGTTCAGGAACTACTTGATAAAGGTATATTCTGAGTCTCTTAGTCCTTGTGTTGTTTCGATTTTATTGGTACCTAAGAAGATGGTTCATCCCGCATGTGTACTGATTGTAGGGCTATAAATCACATTACAATTCGTTATACCACGTTTTGGATGATATGCTTGATGAGTTGAGTGGTTCTACCATATTTTCTAAGGTGATTTGCGTAGTGTTACCACCAAATTCGTATGAAATTGGGCGATGAATGGAAAACAGCGTTTAAAACTAAATTTGGCCTCTATGAGTGGTTAGTTATGCCTTTTGGGTTAACCAATGCTCCTAGTACTTTCATGAGATTGATGCATGAAGTTTTACGTGCTTTCATTGGACGTTTTGTGGTTGGTGTACTTTGATGATATCTTGATATACAGCACGTCTTCGAGGATCATCTCACTCATTTGTGTGATGTTTTTGATGCTTTGCGTGCTGCACATTTGTTTGGTAATCTTGAGAAGTGCACCTTTTGCACCGATCGAGTCGCGTTTCTTGGCTATGTTGTTACAGCGCAGGGCATTGAAGTGGATCCCGCAAAAATTGAAGCAATTTCGAGTTGGGCCTTCACCTTTGACGTTAACCCAATTGAGGAGCTTTCTTGGCCTTGCTGGTTCTACCGGCGCTTTGTCAAGGATTTTGGGTCTATTGCAGCACCGCTGAATGAGCTTACCAAGAAGGATGTGCCCTTTGTTTGGGGTGAGGCACAACAGGATGCGTTCATGACACTGAAAGATAAGTTAACACATGCTCCATTACTCCAACTCCTGATTTTAATAAGACTTTTGAGCTTGAATGTGACGCTAGTGGAATTGGGTTGGGCGGTGTGTTATTACAAGAGGGCAAACCTGTTGCATATTTTAGTGAAAAATTGAGTGGGGCTAGTCTGAACTATTCTACTTATGATAAGGAATTATATGTTCTTGTTCGGACTTTAGAACATTATTTATGGGCGAAAGAATTTGTTATTCATTCTGATCATGAATCTTTTGAAGCTGATGCATGTAAAATGCATACATGACCTTTGCATTATTTTCACTTATATTCCAGTCATATTTGCATCATATAAGGGTTATATCACTGTTTTATAATGATTTTGGGAATATTTGATATGTTTCCTATTTTTTATGGAATTAACCCTGCGCAGGCAGAAAACCCTATTTCTATATTTTAATGTTTCCGGGACCCAAACGACGTCCAAATGACCTGGAAATTTACGAGCATCATTTTTTGGAAAGAACAAAGCGTGGGAGCGAAGGAAGCAAACAAGAGGAGGCCCGAGGGCCAAATAGGTGGGCCCACGCGGCCCCTGTACCTGGTCGCGTGGGACCCCTCCTTTTGGGCCTCGGAGCTCCGCTGCCGTCGATCTTCCTCCACCGACTTCGTTTTGACCTAAAAACGCCTATAAAAATAGTCCCCCGACGTTCTCTGGAAGGAGCGCCGCAGAAACACAGAAACACCGAAACAGAGACCTGGAGCTGCAGATTGGAGGGGGAAAACTCCGGCGGGGCGCTTCCGGCGTGGTCTCCATCTTCTCCAACGACTTCTCCACCGTCTCCATGATGAGGAGGGAGTAGTCCACCTCTGGACTATGGGTTTGTGTAAGTAACTTATGTATCTCTCTCTCTCGAGCTTCACTAATTAGTACCGTATGAGCTGCTGAACATGATTACGGTCTTCTATGTAATACCTTTGTGGTGGATCTTTTTATGAGTTAATATATGTTTGAGATTGCAATGGTTTTGTTTCAGTTATGAAAGTAGATGCATATTATGTACCCCGTTCTTATTTACTTGTTATGATCAAGCATGTTTATGAGAGCGTGTGAGGGGGAACGTGTGCATTAGTTGGAGTAACGGGGGTGGCTAGTGCAGTGAACGTGAGAGAAAGTTCTGCGATCCACTTGGGTGTTTTACCTTACTTTGTTGCCTCACTAGGGATAAAAGAAATACCATGCTACCGGAGATGTGGGTGTGACCATTGCCACTACTCCATGACTAGATCTAGCATGTTCTTATTTTAACTTCATGTCATGATACTTATTGCTATACTCTGAGTTATCTTAATTACTGAGGTGTTATGATTTAGTTCGCATCTTGGTGGAGTATAAGAGAGACTAATAACCAAAAGGTCTCTATGTTAGGACGTGATGCCCATATAATTATAACTTGTCATTAAACTGTTGTGTTGCAATCTCATATGTCAACTCTAGTGTTCCATTGTCCACCACTTTATAAAGAGAGAGTGCATTTGTGAAACCATGAACCCCGGTCCATTTTTAATCATAAGAAACACCTTTCCAACCACTTTTACCACTTTTCCATTTTCTTCCATTAAAATCCGAAAATACAAAAACACTTTTACATCTTGCATTCATCATATAAAACCCAAAAATAACCTTTATCATTGCCACCACCATCCTTGCATATTTATTTACCACCATTGCATATTTATTTCTTGTTTGCATTGCATATTATCTTGATATCATTCTCACCCTTGTGCTTGACAACCACTAGGTGAGGTTGAGGACCAAAACATTTACTTTGTTTTGTAGGTAACCAAAAGAAGGATAGGAAAGATAAATCTTCACTACTGATTCCCCGAGAGTTCGATATTAAAGCCTCGAGTCACCCCTCGTGGGGAAAACACGTCTTCCACTTACTACACACTCTGCACTTGGAGTCTCAACCTAACCCATATTCTTTTGACGCAGGAAACTCCACGCCATCAAGACTATTTTTTGGCGTCCGTCATAATAGCATCATTGGGTATCAAGACTGTTTTCTGGCGCCGTTTCCGGGGAATCATTGCTGAAAGGTTTATCCAAGGGTCCTCTGCACTAGCTCTGTTTTCTAGCGTCGGGTTTATCCAAGGATATCTCACCAAGTCAACTTCATCACCAACTTGTGCTAACACCTAAGCTTGGGGAGGTTGCACCTACGTGAGCATCATCTTATCCATCTTTACCTTCAAAGCAATTTATCTTGTTTTGTCATTGTCTTGCATTTGTATTTCGTTTGCATATTTATTTTCAGTTTTGCATAAAAAATAAAAAAAAACACATAAAAACTTGCTAAAATGGGAGAAAGAACTAAGTTGTGTGATTACACAAACACTCCAAATGATCAATTTATTGCTAGGCCCATTGCCACACCTAAGATAAATGCTGAGAGTTATGAAGTAAGTCCTAGTTTGTTGAACTTGATAACTAGGGAACAATTTGGCGGTAGTGCTATGGAGGATGCCTCTATGCATCTTCATGATTTTGTTGAAATATGTGACATGCAGAAATTTAAAAATGTGGAAAGTGATATTCTAAAACTGAAGTTATTTCCTTTCTCACTTAGAGGAAAAGCTAAAGAGTGGCTGCATTCATTACCTATTGATAGCATTAAAACTTGGGATGATTTAAAAGAAGCTTTCATTAAGAAATACTATCCCCTGTTAAAATTTTGCAAAATAGAAACAACATTCTTTCTTTTAGGCAAAATGAAAATGAACATGTTGCTATGGCTTGGGATAGGATTAAACTTATGCTTAGAACTTGTCCATCACATGGGGTCAACGAATGGACCATATTACACTCTTTTTACAATGGTCTAAATTACATGTCTAGAAATATTCTTGATTCTGCTGCTGGAGGTGCTTTTATGGGAAAAACTATAGTAGAAGCTAAGAACATATTGGAAAGTATTTTGCAAAACTATAGTCAATGGCATACTGATAGAGCACCTAATCCTTCTAAGAAAGTGAACTCCATAGAAGAAACAAATGATTTGTCATCTAAAATGGATACTATTCTTGCTTTCATTAATAAACAAAATATTGAAAATGTGCCTTTGCAAGAACTAGTTGGTAATAATCCTGAAAATATTGATGTCAACTTCATTAGGAACTATGGTAATAATGGGTATGGTAACAACAATTATAACTCTTATAATAAACCCCCATATGTTCCCAACAACCGTCCTTCTATTCCATATCCTAATGCTAGTGATAATTGGAAGCCTATGCCACCACGTAATGATAATTTTGAGGCTAATAAAATTCTTATGGAACAAGTTGCTAGTCATAATACCATGATACAAGAGTTGAATAAGTCTGTTGCTTCTATTAGTTCTGATATTAAAGGCTTACAACTCCAAACTGCAGGACTAGACAAAGCCTTGTCAAAACTAGCTGATAACCAAGCCACTTTATTGAGTATGTCTGCAGGGAAACCACAAGCACCACCTGTGGTTGGAATGAATTCTATTAATATTGCTGAAAATGTTCCTCTTACTTTGGAGGAAACTCTTAATGAATTATTGAACTATCCTGAATATTTGTTGCCATTTATGTCTCAACTTGTTGGTTTAAAAGAAGAAGTTAACGAAACTGAACATGATGAATCTCTTATGTTGATTGAGAGAAAAGAAAGTTGAGAAAGTTAAAATGCTTAGTGAAGTAAAGGATCCATTGCTTGACTTAGAGAATTGTAGCTTGCATGAATTAATATCTATCTTACAAAAATTTGCAAGTGATCCTTCATTAATGTTAACCAAGCTGGTTTTGGTTCTTATATTGCTAATCATGTTTAAAAGAAAAGATTGCTAGGTACAACCAAGAGGCTATGATACCACCTAAGCTTGGGGATGTATGGATTCCCAAAGTCCTAGTAACCATTGGAAAAGAGACACACCATGCTATACTTGATCTAGGATCTAGTGTCTCTGTTTTATCTAAAGAACTATATGAAGTACTTGAATTGAAAAATCTTGAAAAATGCTCTATTGAACTTGCACTTGCTGATGATTCCATTAAACATGCTTTAGGAAAAGTAAGTGATGTTATGGTAGAGTTACATATGACATTTGTGCCTGTTGATTTTCTAATCATGGATATGGGGAATAAAACCTCTAGTCCAATTATTCTTGGAAGACCTTTTCTTCGTACTACAGGTGCTATCATTGATTCAAAAGAAGGGAATGTGAAGTTTCAGTTTCCACACAAGAAGTGCATGGAACACTTCCCAAGGAAGAGGGACACCATCATTCAAGCTCCCTCATGAGCTTCGTCCACAATAAACATCAAGTAAGAAGCCTAGCTATATGGCTATAAAGAAAGCGCTTTACGGGAGGCAACCCGGTTGTTTTTATTTGTGATTTTCTTTGTGTCCTCTTGCTGTAACAAGAGACTTAGTGTTTAGTTTAGTTTCTGGAATTTTTAATAAAGTGCCAAGTTTTACTCATTTTGGTTGAAAAGTTGCTTATAGCGTTCGGAGATTTTATTCCTGCACGAATCTGTGCACGGTATGATTTTTAATTCTTATTCTGTAACTCCGAATGAGCTCATATTTAAACTGTAGTGCAACTTTTCATCCTCTGTATGCATGAATTTTTCGGAATTTTCGACAAAGTTAAGTAGGGTAGAAAAATACGTTTAGCTGCTGCTGTTTTTCTGGACAGATTCTGTCCCATTTTGTTTGATGCATGCTTAGAACTTTTAACTTGAATCTTTTTGATCCAATTGAGTTTATGAGTAGGCATACAACATTATACACTTTCTGGACATTCATATGAATTTTTGTCTAAGGATTATATGCAGCAAGAAATCTATTTGTTTATCACTACTAATGTGCCCCACAGAAAAAGAAATGGGAGAAACGGTGTTTTGAAGTTTTTTCACAGGGATTAGAGGAGATGCACCAAGAGCTATCCAAGGATGGTGAAGACCATAAGCTTGGGGATGTGAAGACAACCCCACTGGACCTACACACTCTCGGTTTGCACACGTCTAACTTCTGTTTTTCGATCGAAACACTTTATCGCATAAACTTGGAGCGTCTTTTTGTTTGTTTAGGTTTGATTTTTATTTTGTGAGACCACCACACTATCATTTATATATGAGAGAGCTACTGGAAATTTGGGTTGAATTATGTTGGATGCTATTATAAGATTGGGAAAAGGGATGTTGAGTTAATTTTAAAAGATACATATAATTGCATGATTCATGAGCTTGTTAATGAGTAATAATTTGCAAATATTTTATCAAGAGCTATCTTTTATTCATGTTTTGATGCTAAATGTTATTTACCTTTTTTAACATGGATTAGTTAGTTCTATGGACACTCATGCATGCATTTAGATGGTCAACTTTCTCCCTCTTGCTAGCCCAAAAATTCCAACAAGCAAAAACTTGTTTCCAACACCTTCAACCAAAGTTTTTCCAGTGAGTCCACCATATCTACCTATTAGCTTTATGCTATTCCGAGTATGTTTATCATGATATTTGTGTTATCTATACCTCTGAATGAAAATGCTTATGTTGTTAATTGTTGTGGGAAAAGTTGGTTATATAGCTCTCTCGAACTTGATGCACACTTTACTTTCATTGCATAAATAAATATGACCCATTGTGATTAAAATTATGAGTTGTGGCTTGACAAATGTCTTTGGTTGAGAGTTAGCTCATATGTGCTGTCACATGGCAAGCTTTCAACATTGCACTCATCTCATTTAGTTGATATCATGTACTTTTGTTTATGGATGCTTACCATGGGTGAAATAAATGGGAAATGAAGTGAGTTTAAATGAGTTTGTATAAATGGTTAGAGAGACGCCTGGGCCGCTAATCTAAGCCATGCATCATTCATGGTGGAAATTTACTTACATGCTATGGTGAACCTTCTGTGATACACCTTACAATAAAAAGCTATCCAATGGTAAATAAAAAGGGTGTTGAGATTGTTCATTTGTTTGTTTGTCTTGTCATTTTGATATGGGCTTGTTCCATATCCTGGGACAAGAGGTACCCCAGTTGACGCTCTTAATGATACTATTATTACTTACAATGATATTTAACTTGAACTTGCTTTGTTTTCCAAGTTGAGTAACACATGGAGTAGGTACTTGTATTCAAGGGGCATGAGACTTTCAACCTGTACTTTGTCAAGCACACTACTCGTATTGCTTTCACTTTAAACTTAATCATTCAAGATGCTATGATAGGGGAATGAGAGCTTGACACCAAGGATTACCATTTACAATCATTGACTTAAGTAGAGAAGTTCAGAAGTTAGATGAAATTTATTCATGCTTTACCTCTACTCATATATATCTTTCCAAAGTGTCCACCTTTTATATTCAGATTTTCATCAATACTCTATGACCATTGTAGGATGTTCTTACTTATCATTATGCATACATGTGGTCCATAGTACTTCTCTCTTATGTTACACTTTGTGAATTATCATTGAACATCCTTGCATTGAATACTTGATATCACTTCATAAACTATCTTGCATATTGCTACTCCTTTTAAGAATGAATCATTTGACTCTATGTAGCAATAGTAATCATCTTTGATATCCATTGATAGTATTAAATTGCAAAGTCCATGTTAGTTTTATCACCTTCATACTCGAGGACGAGTATAGGTTAAGCTTGGGGATGTTGATGCATGTAAAATGCATACATGAACTTTGCATTATTTTACTTATATTCCAGTCATATTTGCATCATATAAGGGTTATATCACTGTTTTATAATGATTTTGGGAATATTTGATATGTTTCCTATTTTTATGGAATTAACCCTGCGCAGGCAGAAAACCCTATTTCTATATTTTAATGTTTCAGGGACCCAAACGACGTCCAAATGACCTGGAAATTTACGAGCATCATTTTTGGAAGGAACAAAGCGTGGGAGCGAAGGAAGCAAACAAGCGGAGGCCCGAGGGCCAAAAGGTGGGCCCACGCGGCCCTGTACCTGGCCGCGTGGGACCCCCCTTTTGGGCCTCGGAGCTCCGTTGCCGTCGATCTTTCCTCCACCGACTCCGTTTTGACCTAAAAACGCCTATAAAAATAGTCCCCCGACGTTCTCTGGAAGGAGCGCCGCAGAAACACAGAAACACCGAAACAGAGACCTGGAGCTGCAGATTGGAGGGGGAAAACTCCGGCGGGGCGCTGCCGGCGTGGTCTCCATCTTCTCCAACGACTTCTCCACCGTCTCCATGATGAAGAGGGAGTAGTCCACCTCTGGACTATGGGTTTGTGGAAGTAACTTATGTATCTCTCTCTCTTGAGCTTCACTAATTAGTACCGTATGAGCTGCTGAACATGATTACGGTCATCTATGTAATACCTTTGTGGTGGATCTTTTTATGAGTTAATATATGTTTGAGATTGCAATGGTTTTGTTTCAGTTATGAAAGTAGATGCATATTATGTACCCCGTTCTTATTTACTTGTTATGATCAAGCATGTTTATGAGAGCGTGTGAGGGGGAACGTGTGCATTAGTTGGAGTAACGGGGGGTGGCTAGTGCAGTGAACGTGAGAGAAAGTTCTGCGATCCACTTGGGTGTTTTACCTTACTTTGTTGCCTCACTAGGGATAAAAAGAAATACCATGCTACCGGAGATGTGGGTGTGACCATTGCCACTACTCCATGACTAGATCTAGCATGTTCTTATTTTAACTTCATGTCATGATACTTATTGCTATACTCTGAGTTATCTTAATTACTGAGGTGTTATGATTTAGTTCGCATCTTGGTGGAGTATAAGAGAGACTAATAACCAAAAGGTCTCTATGTTAGGACGTGATGCCCATATAATTATAACTTGTCATTAAACTGTTGTGTTGCAATCTCATATGTCAACTCTAGTGTTCCATTGTCTACCACTTTATTAAAGAGAGAGTGCATTTGTGAAACCATGAACCCCGGTCCATTTTTAATCATAAGAAACACCTTTCCAACCACTTTTACCACTTTTCCATTTTCTGCCATTTAAAAATCCGAAAATACAAAAACACTTTTACATCTTGCATTCATCATATAAAACCCAAAAATATCATTTATCATTGCTACCACCATCCTTGCATATTTATTTACCACCATTGCATATTTATTTCTTGTTTGCATTGCATATTATCTTGATATCATTCTCACACCTTGTGCTTGACAACCACTAGGTGAGGTTGAGGACCAAAACATTTACTTTGTTTTGTAGGTAACCAAAAGAAGGATAGGAAAGATAAATCTTCACTACTGATTCCCCGAGAGTTCGATATTAAACCCTCGAGTCACCCCTCGTGGGGAAAACACGTCTTCCACTTACTACACACTCTGCACTTGGAGTCTCAACCTAACCCATATTCTTTTGACGCAGGAAACTCCATGCCATCAAGACTGTTTTCTGGCGTCCGTCATAATAGCATCATTGGGTATCAGAAGCATATTCGTAGTCAAGCAAAACTGAATCGTAGACACGCTAAGTGGGGTAGTTTATTGAGTCTTTTCCTTATGTTATTAAATACAAAAAGGGTAAAGATAATGTAATTGCTGATGCGTTGTCACGTCGTTATACCATGTTATCTCAACTTGACTTTAAAAGTTTTGGGTTGGAAACCATCAAAGAACAATATGTGCCTCCCTCTCTTGAGGGCTGGAGAAGGAAAACTCAACACGACCTGCTGCTCCATCAGTACAGGGTTAAAGCGTCATCAGTCCAAGCGTTGGTGGATAGTGCAGCTCTCTTCCTTGGTGGATAGTCCCATAGTGTTTCAACTCAGCTCGAACTCTACTTTTACTTTTTTGCTCCAGGCTAAGTGTTGTTTTTAGACCGTTTTGTTGGTTGAGTCATCAGTTCTTGACTCTCCCATTTCCCCTCCTTTGTTCACCCATGTAATTTCTGCTCTTTATCATTAATATAAAATACCGTAGGGGCTTCCCCTACGGTGAAACGGTCTAAAAAAATAAAGAAGGTAGAACATGGAACAAATTCGTCCTCAATGATGGATTTGTGTTCCGTGCTAACAAGCTATGCATCCGAGATAGTTCCGTTCGTCTTTTGTTGTTGGAGGAGGCTCACAGAGGCGGATTGATGGGACACTTTGGAGTCAAGAAGACGAAGGACGTGCTTGCTGCACACTTCTTTTGGCCACGCTTGCGTCGAGACGTTGAGAGGTTCATTGCTCGCTGCACTACATGTCAAAAAGCTAAGTCTCGCCTTAATCCACATGGTTTATATATGCCTCTACCCGTTCCTAGTGTTCCTTGGGAGGATATTTCTGTGGACTTTGTTTTGGGATTGCCTCGCACTCAGAAGGGGAGGATAGCATTTTTGTTGTTGTGGATAGATTTTCTAAGATGGCACACTTTATTCCTTGTCACAAGACTGATGATGCTACACATGTTGCTGATTTGTTCTTTCGCGAAATTGTTCGTTTGCATGGTGTGCCAAATACTATTATCTCTGATCGTGATACTAAGTTTCTTAGCCATTTTTGGAGATGTTTATGGGCTAAGTTGGGGACGAAATTATTGTTTAGTACTACATGTCATCCCCAAACTGATGGACAAACTGAAGTAGTAAATCGAACTTTATCTACTATGCTTAGGGTTGTGTTAAAACAGAATTTAAAAAAGTGGGAAGAATGCTTGCCTCATGTTGAATTTGCTTATAATCGCTCGCTGCACTCTACTACTAAATTGTGCCCATTTGAGATTGTGTATGGTTTTGTTCCTCGTGCGCCTATTGATTTATTGCCTCTTCCTACTACGGTGCAAAATAATTTTGATGCTACTCAACGCGCTGAAATGATTGTTAAGTTGCATGAATCTACTAAGGAAAACATTGAGCGTATGAATGCTAAGTATAAACTGTATGGGGATAAGGGAAGAAAGCATATCGTGTTTGCACCAGGAGATCTTGTTTGGTTGCATTTGCGCAAGGATCGTTTCCCTGATTTGCGCAAGTCTAAACTAATGCCACGAGCTGATGGTCCATTTAAAGTGTTGGAGAAAATAAATGATAATGCATATAAACTTGAGTTGCCTGCAGAGTTTGGGGTTAGTCCCGCATTTAACATTGCAGATTTGAAGCCATACTTGGGAGAAAATGATGAGATGGCGTCGAGGACGACTTCAATTCAAGAGGGGGAGCATGATGAGGACATCCCTACCATTGACGCAATCACAACTACTGCACCACCTCAATTTCAAGGACCGTTGACTAGGCTCGTGCACGTCAACTACAACAGCAGGTACTTTCGTTTCTACAAGCTACTCCTAATGTACATGAGAATATGATGCTGCCTAAAGTAGATGTGTTTGTTTCTCTTAGGAATGATGGACCAAGCATGGACGAGAGGGACAAGCTATGGAGCATGTACGTGGATGGAGATAGCCGCAGGAGTGGAAACAAGGGAGAGGATGATGCCACCAATGGAGACTGCCGCAACTTGAAGCCACCATGTTGACATTTGAAGACTTGGACGAATTCCTCAAGACTACACTTCATAATTTCGTCCATAGTCACGTATGGTGCTGCGTCACCTTTTATTCGTGGGCCAAGGGCCATGTAATTTCGGACCAGAAGTTTTAGTGCGTTTTTAGAGTCGTATTAGGGAAGGAAAGCCCAATTAGGGTAGGATTCGGCCAACCCCAAGGCTGGCCGAAACCCCCCTCATTTCCTCCTTATATACCTCGTCTAGGGTTTCGTTTAGACTCTGATTTTGTTTAGCTAAAAGACTGCCTAGCATATTGCTGCATCTTCGCGTACTTGATTTGTGTCCAACGACCAGATTAAGACCGCTTACGGAATCCCACCTCTTTCAATAAAGTTCATCTTATATCCGCAATTTCTTGATTGCAATATTGATTCTTACTTGTTCCTCGATCGCAGGTAGAACTAGACCTATTGGTCAGGCCGATCGTGCATCTGCAGGATTGGTAACCTCGGGAGATTGGTTTAGCGATTGCATTGGCGCTGCGTACGTGTGTGTAGTAGTCGGATCGCCAAGGTCGAACTTCACCAGAATCGACGTATCTTCATCTCATCGAAAGATCGGACACCTTTGTCCTATCACGACTAGTTGCGGGAAATCTCCCGCCACACGCCCACTGTCGACGCGGCGACGGTTAGCGCTGGTCAGACCAAAAAAGTACTTGACTTGAATCACTTGTGAAACATTTAGATCTAAACGTGCATTTTCATAGATTTAGGACCAGCTTGAAACTCCTGTGAAACTTTTAGACCGCCCGTGCATTTTACTCCGTGTAAAATGATGGTGGACTCATGGTCACGGACCCACCTGTCAGTGTATGAAAGTAGTAAGAGCAACTCTAGCAGTTACCGGATAAGTTGGTACCGGATATCTCGTATTCTGTTCCCCGGAAAACCATTTTCCGGTACCGCGCCGTGATGGCGTGTGATGGCACGTTCGCTGGGAACCCCAAGAGGAAGGTATGATGTAGCGTAGCAGCAGTTTTCCCTTGATTACAAAACCAAGGTTATCGAACCAGTAGGATTTGGAGAAGGCTCCGGAAAGGTGTCAACGAGAGTTGCGCCGGAAAACTGTTGACGTGGACCTGCGCACACACGAACAAACTGAAGGGGATCGTAGGCAGAAAACAAAAAAATTCCTAACAACGATAACCTTAATACTAGCCAGAATCTATTACTATGCAGATATACCGTAACGGAGGTGATCGATGTACATACCCTTGTAGACCGAAAAGCGGGGATTACGCTCCCGCACAAGCGTTGTTGATGAAGCCGACGTAGCCGACCTCGAGGTCGTGACGACGAACTCCTCCAAGCGCCCCAAGTGTGGCGCCTCGTAGAGCTTACACACGTACGGAGAAGATGACGATCTCCGGGCTCCGATCCAGCAAAGCAGCGGAAGCCGAAGACTTGGACCGAAGGAGACCAGTAGCACGGCGGTGTGCATATGGTGGAGAAAACCTCAACCCGTGCGTAGCCCTAATTGCGGAGCCACGTCTAAACGGATGAGAGAGAGAGAGAATTTGGTGTATTTCCAAGGCATGGGGGCACCACTATATAAAGGGGGGAGGAGGGGTGTCACCCTTGGTGGCTTAGCCATGTGGGACTATTCCCACATGGTTCGGTCGGCCAGGGGGTGCGCCGGCCCTTGGTGAGCCCCATTCGGCCCACCTAGGCCAGCCGCACCTCTCCCTCCTCCTGTGGTGCGGTTCCCCCCTCATGGGCCTCTCTTCCGGGAGTTTGGCCCATTTAGAGTTGGGGCTGCCAATAAATCCGAAAATAAATAAATAAAAATATATTTAATCATTAATTACATTAATTAATATTAAATACATATTATCTAATTTATTCCGGTTCCGAAAACTATTTCGTCGCCCTCCGAACTCCATCGGATATGTCCCGGAACGTTTCCGGCGCTCTCTTCTATTTTCACCTCTGCGTCCAATCTAACATAAACGTCACCTACCCTTAAGTGTGTCACCTTAGCGGTTCGGGAACACTCCAGACATGATCGAGACTCGTTCTCCGATCAATGACTAACAGCGGGATCGTGGATACCCATTATAGTCCCTGTGCGTCCACGAATAACTTTGTCGTTCGAACCTTAGACGTCAAGTCTTATACCTTTTGCCAGGCGATACTTAGTTTGTCCGAGACTCGATCTCAGGCATCGCGATACCTAGTTCGATCTCGTTAGCGACAATACTATTCTTTACTCGTCTGTGATATTACATCCCCGTGACCTAGTCACATGCTTGCAAGCTCATTGATGAAATCTCACCGAGTGGGCCCAAAGTATCTATCCTGCTATGCGGATTGGCAAATCCCGCTCTTGATCCCTCGCCTCAACATACTTTCTTCCGATACCCGAGAGGGACACCTTTATTGTCACACTATGTACGATATGACATTTGATGCAATCAAAGTATCTTCCTGAAATAGCAATTAGAGTTGATCTCATGGTCGAAGGTGTAATGACTACGTCCTATAAATATTGGGTGTGTCCATCACATCATGCTCCCAATGACATGACTCCATTGTCAACTGACATAAATGTCACATGATCGGGAAACCTCGATCATCAATCGCACAATGGACTAGTTAAATAGAGGCTACTAGGGACCTGGTTGTTTACATACCACACGTGCATTAATGTTTCCGCTTAATACAGTTATAGCATAGTATAAAACATATTATGAACAATTGAGATATGACAAATAAAATATCTTTATTAATTGCCTCTAGGGCATATCTCCTTCACAAACTACTTCCCCAACGAAACAGAGAGGTGTCAACCGGCTTGCTGAACACAATGGATTAAACGTATGATGGAAAATAATATGAGAGCAAAAATGACCAGCGAGCAAATGACTAGGAAAAGCTATGAAAACGGTTGTAAGAAATGTAGAAAAATAGGACCGGGGTCCACAATTCACTAGTGGTGTCTCTCCAAAAGATAAACGTGTTGGGTAAGCAAATTACAGCGGGGCAATTGACAAACATGGGTGCAACACAATACTATCATGACACAAAGTTCACCGTTTCATTCAATATGGGCATTACGTCAAAATACATAGACCGTTATCCAACTGCATCTATGACTAATAATCCACCCCGGGATCACTATCTAGCAGTCTCCCGAAAGTATTAAGTTGCAAGTAACAGATAATTGCAATAAGCATGGTGCGTAATGTAAGCAATGGTTACAACATAAAGCAATAAACACTGTTGTTTTATCCCTAGTAGCAACTGCACATCTCAAGTCTTAATCGTTTCTGTCAACTCGAGCTCAGACAAGAGAGGCATGAACCCACTATCTAGCATAAATACTCCCTCTACTGACACAAGTAATTACTTCGGCCAAAGCATACACAAGCATCGGAGAGCATGCAAGATCATAAATGAAACATATCATAGATAAATTGAACAATAATGTCATGACTGCATAATTCATCGGATCCCCGCAAACACAACACATAGCATTACATAAAGATGATTTTAATCATGTAGGGCAGCTCATAAGATCTAAACAATGGAGTACAAGGAGAAGAGACAACCATCTAGCCACTACCATGGACCCGTAGTCCCGTGGTGGACTACTCACGCATCACTCCGGAGGCAGGCATGGTGGTGTAGGTGCCTCCGGTGATGATCTCCCCCTCCTGCAGGGTGCCGGGAAGAGCTTCAGAACCCTCCGATCTAGGGTTGGCGACGGCGGCGGCCTCGAAACTTTTCTGGAAAATATGATCGGGTACCGAGTGTTTTTGGGAGGAGGACAATTTATAGGCGAAAGGGCAACTCGAGGAGGTCTCGGAGCCGCCCAGGTGGGGCCTTGGACCGCGCCTGGGGGGCGTCTGGGTCCTGTGGGCCCCCCCTGCAGGCACCCTCCTGGCTCCATCTTTGTTTCTTCGCAAAAATAAATCATGTAAATTGGCAGCTTATTCCGAGAAAGTTCCCCGACTAGCTTTTCTGAAACAAAAAGACAACAAAAACAGGAACTAGCACTGGGCATCTTGTTAATAGGTTAGTTCCATAAAATGTGTTAAAATGATATAAAACATTATAAAAGCATGTGGCAATGATATATATATTATGCATGAAACATACAAAAATTATAGATACGTTTGAGACGTATCACGCCGCGCGGGACAGAACAGATATCCGGTACGAGTTTACCGCATCTGTTCTTCCCCTGAGCCCTACCGGTACCGAATAACAGTTTTCATCATATTTCACCGAATCTCAAATCATCATGTCTCACCGAACCAAATCAAAGTTTTGACATTTCTCACCGAATATAAAATCTATTACATATACTACTACACAACCAAAATCATGTGCAACCTATATAGCAATAAAATCGTCCAAAAGAATGCGGAATCAATCATCTTGATAGTGAACCTCAACACCACCACCATCAAGGATCAACATGAACCACCATCAAGGATCAACATGAACCACCATCAAGGATCAACATCAAGCACCTCCGAAGCAACACCTCCATGACCCCCACCCTCACCACCTCCAAGACCACCATCACCACCACCATGGCCTCCATTGGACGAAGCACCACCATCACCACCATGGCCTCCATTGGCCGAAGCACCGCCATCACCACCACCACCATAGTCATCATGACCACCACCTCCATTGGCCGAAGCACCATCACCACCACCAACACCACCACCACCATGAGCTCCATTGGTCGGAGTACCATAACCCATCATGAGCTCATGTAGCTCTTGTCTCCTCCGAAACATGATCTATTGCCTTGTGAGCTCCCAAAACTCTCTTGCCACTGGTTCCATGGTGGAGGGGTCAAGCATCATGAAACGGTTCTCTTCGGCCTTCTTTTCCGCCTTCATTTTTCCTCCTCAATAGATATCTTGCGCTCTTCAAAGGTGCATCTTGTCGCCCACGTATTGTCTTTGCTCTCATT
Organism: Poa pratensis; assembly: GCA_947311845.1. Lineage (NCBI taxonomy): Eukaryota > Viridiplantae > Streptophyta > Magnoliopsida > Poales > Poaceae > Poa > Poa pratensis. The sequence continues at coordinate 17,467,122 of CAMZMU010000103.1, forward strand.
TTTCTTTTCGGCAATTGTGATCTTCACCTCCAAGTGTTTGGCCATCATTGCCTCCTTTCCTTTCATCATGGTAGCAATTTGGCCCTTCAAAGAGGCAGCCTCGGCCACCCTCTTAGTGTCCTCCTTGTCCTTCCTTCTTCCATCCAGCCTATCCTTGTTTCTTCCTCCCTTCGGTGCATCATCACTATCTTCATCATCTTCCATCTTAGATAGGCACTCTTTTTGGGGCGCTTTCTTGATCCCTCAACCTCCATTTCTCACTAAACTCAAGGATCTTCCTTCTTCCATGACGGCTCCGGCATGAGCTTGTGATACTTGTCCTCGATGCGTTGCCAATACCTTGCCTTATTTTGATCATTGCCAACACCGGCGTCAAGGGACACACTCTCCCATGCTCGGATCAAGGTGGTGTCCTCCAACTCGGTGTAGTTTCCGGCCCTCTTTCCTTTTTGGCTTTGCTCAAATGTATCCACTCTATTTCTTCAAGATCTTCATCGCCATCGTCTTCTTCCTCTTCAGCTTCAGCCTCGGGCATCTCGCAATCGAACTCAAGTGGAGTAGTTGAAAGATCAACCGAGTTTTCATCCAACATTTGCGAATATGTCGAATGCATTGGATAGCTGCACAATTCAAACATTGCTTAGCCTCAGACGACGCGATTGTTGAACACATGGGAGAAAGAAAATAATTTCTTACCTCCCCGGAATTTCGTCGAACACGTTGTGCGCGTCGGTTGCGTCGGAGGGGGCGTGGGAGCTGCGGCCGGCTCTGGAAGCACGAGGGGAACGCCTCAAGCCGCCGACAACTTTGCCTTCTTCGGTGCCTTCGGCTTGGTGGCCTGCGACTTCGGCCTCGCGAGTTGTGCCCCGGAAGCCGTACCGGCCACCGCGGCGGGAGGAAGAGGATGCGAGGCGGTCGGAGAACAGCCGGCGCCACCCACCCCGAGCCGCTTCCGTTTCTGGCCGGCGACATGCGTAATTGGTGCGGTCAAGGGGAAGGCGGCAGCCGAAGGCGCTGGAGGTCGCGACTACGCTTTTCCGGCCGGCGGCGGAACGAATCCGGACTGCGGAGGGATAGGCGGAGGCTGCAGCGGGTCCATGGGTGCCGGACGGCGAAGGGGCGGGTCCGGAATGGTTGAATCGGTGGCGGGGCGGACGAATCGACGCCGGAGGCGGAGGGGAAGAGGCTGAAACTTCCGCGCGGGAATGTTCGCGCTAAGAATCCGGGGAGCAGGAAATTCGGCTGCCAGACCGAACAAGTAGTGGACGGGCGGGGTTTTTCCTGCTCACCGGATATTTTTTTGCGATACGATACCGAGTACGGTATCTGTTCTGGCAGATTTTTTTGCCCCGGACGTGAAAAAAGTTGTTATTTTCCGGGTCGGGGCTTATGCGCTAACTGCTAGAATTGCTCTAAAGCTGAATTGTTTGAGGGGTCTATTTTGAAGGCGTTAATCATCTTCGGGGTTAGAAAGTTCAAAACCGAAACAGCGCGATGAATAGTAAAATGGAGGTAGCGACGGCGACGGAGGCGTCGGCGCCGGCGGCGAGCGGCGGCGCGAGCAGGCGGGGCCACCCGTTCCCGTGGCTCGACCTGGCCATCTCCGAGCCCTTCTACTTCCTCCACCTGCTCGCCTTCTTCTCCTACTTCGCGGCCCGCACCACGGCGCCCTCGGCCGAGGACGACAGCGAGCTCCACACCCGCCTCATCCGAAGGGTGAGATCCCGTGGTCCACGCATTTAGATCCAGATCGCTACATTCCTCCGGTGCTTGAACTGTTTTGGCTCATGCGGATCGGTGTTTGTGTCTGTGTTTCTGTAGGAGATCCAGGCGGTGCTCGCGTTCCTGGTGCTCTTCACCGTGAAGGTACGGTGTTTAGTGACGACTATCACTCTTTCTGAGTAAATGTTTACTTGTACTGTACTGGGAATTTGTAATTAGATTGGTGGAGTACTTGGTTTCGTGTGAATTGGAGCTGGAAATGTACAATTTCCGGGTGATGCGAATGTGAGCTTAGATCCATTACGTGATATGATGCTCAATAATCACTGTTATTTCGGTATTGAAGCTTCACATTTTGGATCAGTTAGGCCACAACTCACATGAACTAGCAGGTCACTTAACTTACTGTGTGGTAAGATCAACCAAAAAATGTGTAAGTTTTGTACAAAGTGGATAATGGGAGAGGGATTTCTTTTGAGCCCTCAAATAGCCAAATGCACCCCCAGTAACATGTATGGAAAAGCAGAAGCACATTATCTTGTCGATTGATAATAGTCAAATGCACCCACTGAAGATGTTTCCGACTTCCCATTTTCCCAATCAAACTAGGTCAGGCTTAGCAGATTTTGTAAAGAGGAAACTGAACATTCATGAGATGTACCTCGGTGATTTTTATGGGAAAATGAGTCATATATAGGGGCTCCTGAAGATTTATTTTTTGCTTAGCAGATTGTGAAAGAGGAAAACTGGGAAACATTCATCGCTGATTCATTGCTGTATGCAAAGGTGCGTTGTTATGAAATTGTTTTCTTAACTTATTTTGTGATTCATTGACCTGTGAAAGAGTTAGCATGATTTCTTTTTTTAGTTTATGTGTGGGAATGTTGAACACAGGTTCAAGAAATCGTTGTTGTTCATTACTACAGTGAGTATCGTAACTCTTCTAATGTTCCTCCTTTGCTTTGTAGGGCCTGTTGTTGGCAGTTACTTTTGTTATTGATTATAGGTTGACCATCTGCTACTTACTGGGATTTGTCGGTATGCTTTTGGTTATCCTTGAGTTTTATTTATACTGCTGCTAGAAAAAATATGCATCGAGATTCGAGATTTCCAACATTAAATGAAAACATCTTGGACCTAAAATCAGAATATTAAGAAGCCTATGGACTGAAATCATGAAAGTTCAGAGGTGCAAGTAGGTAATCCAACAACCAGGGTGTCCCATATCAGATGTCTCTACTTGGCAGTATCAATGTGTCTGCTACTATGGCTAGCATAATGGTTCATACAACAAAATAAGACACTGCATATTGTACTGCTGTGACTGCGAAAACAAGCTATCATGTTAAATATGCGCTGAAAACAGCATTGCCACGCAGTATCCAGTCAATGAGGATCTTGCTGGGTCTGGGAGCGTGTTGCCAGGCTACATATCAAGCTTCTTCACAAGCATGAGACTGAGCAAGTTGTTCCATTTTCCTAGCAAAGATGATCCCAACTGAGATGCGCCAGCCTTAGGGTCCTCCAAGCTAAGCATGGGATAATTTGCTAAGGACTTGGGCTAAAGCCCATTTCAACTGACACTCATAGTATAATACACTCGGTGCTTGGATAGGAAATGTTGAGAAATCTTTCAGGAAGAAATCCGCCACAATGTAGCCAGTTAACTCCACAGTCCAACAGTTGCACGTATTAAATATTAGCTCATTTATAATCTGGCAACTGGTACATCATGTCTCCAGCATCTTCAGTGCATAACCGATAGGTGTTTGCTGATCAAGGCTTCAGTCTAAGAAACAGACAAATTAGGCATGCAGGAGAAGGATACAAATGTTATTTCAATCTAACTAAGCGACTGATACATACGCCTTACTAGTTATCTTAGCCAATGGAAAAATATTGCCAGCCTAAAAACACGTGGAAACCATGCTAACTGAAGACCCAAAAACACGGTTTTGTCAAATGTTTCTAGGCATTCAAACCATCTGACTCCGTTGCAACTGGAAACCATGCTAACTGAAGATCCAAAAACACGGTTTTGTCAAATGTTTCTAGGTCATTCAAACCATCTGACTCCATTGCAACTGGAAACCATGCTAACTGAAGATCCAAAAACCATGCTAATAAAACACGGTTTTGGGAAAAATATTGCCAGCCTAATAAAACAGATGGTTTGTAAGTGGAAAAGCAGCATTTCATGAATATGATCTGAATGCAACAAAACGTGAACCACAGAATGAGCACTATCGGAGTTTCAGATAAGAAGAAAATTGCATGTCAAATGCCTATAAAACACGTGGAACAACTACAAGTATGACCATGAATGCACACTAATTTGAGATACTCCTTGCATGCAATGTCCATGTTAATCGGACTGTTTCAGTGTTCACCTTTTTTCCCAAGTTATCTTTAGAACTTTTCATAACCATTGCTTATATGTATTTTTTATCTGCAGTTATATATGCTGTAGCTCAACAACCGCCTTATGATGGTTTAGGTATGCACCCTGGTCTTGTCACGTTAATAACTTAATATGTTTGTGTAGTAATTCTCTGGCAGTTGAACTGTATTCCTAAAATTGTATGATATGCTTTCAGTTGGTATTTGTATGTCTCACACCACTAATGTGCTATTCCGCTTCTTGATTGAAGTAAAACTAATCGATGCATTCCATTAGCTATTTTGCTTGTCATAGTTGCGAACACGGTGATACTGCCATGGAGATATATATCCAATATAGGACACACTAGTTATATATTACGTACATGGTAATCATCTTGTAGCTAACGGTGAAATTGCTGCTAATAGAGTTCTGAAACAATGAGACTAATACAAGAGGGAGACGTTGCAAATGGTTAATTAGAGAATAGTTGAATGTGACATTTCTATTCCCAGCTGCCTCGGAGACTGGAGTCTGTGACGTTGAACTGCACTCATTATAGCTAAGTAGGCGATAGTAATACCCTGCTGGACATCCAAAGTTTGCGGTGTACTGAATGGACACTATGCTCTAGATTGAAGGCAAACCAGACTTGTCCGTTTGTGCTTTTCAAGTTGTTTTTACTCTACCCTCTCTGTTTATAAGCAACTACTGTTTAAAATCGGCCTGGAATTGGTGAGACTTGTTCACCACTTGGACTAGAGGGCCTCATTCTGAAATTAGTAACCTGAATCTTTCTAAATGTGCTGAGATAACTGGGGATTACCAGTATTGCTAACCTGGGACTGCTTGACATAAAATTATAAGCCGAATCAAAATCGTTAGTTAAAACCTTCAAATTGAACACGTTATGCTCACATTTTGGTTTCTTTGTTCAACAATTTTTGTTCCTCTTGATAAGTGTGAGTGGTACTCTTTTCTATTAGTGCCACTTGTACATATATGCAAGTGCAAGAAATGTGATGTTGTTGAATCATATCTGTTCTCAGGTAATAGTAGTTAAAGTGACCATCTTCCTCCTATTTATTAAAAATACATTATTTTCTCATTTTCACTGTAGTTTTAAACATCAGTGCAGTCTTCTCTTAAGTTGAGGATAAGATGTTCATTTTTCTAGGTCATTCAAACCATCTGACTCCGTTGCAACTGGAAACCATGCTAACTGAAGATCCAAAAACACGGTTTTGTCTGGTAATTTCGTTTACATGTTTTGTCATTGTTTTCTCCTTTTTCTGTCACCAGCAAACTTTTGTTTCCTGTTTCCTTTTTTTTTCCAAACTTGTGCAGTGCTTGACTGCTTGTAGCAAAATATATCTCTGTCCCATATATACAGGTTGAGTTCCGTACCTCCTTTTTAGCGAACTGTATACAAGCAAGCAGCGTTATGCCTGAACTTTCTTACATGTAAGTATTTCTTCGGGCTTCTTACTCCTTTGTCGGGTTGATGCAACTAAAAGTTGCATATTTATACTAAAATCCTCCAACAAAATTGCCTGTTTATTTCATTATATACGACCCTTTGCAGTAATCTACACCCGTTAACTATTATGATTAGGCATTAGCTGGGCATTACTATTCTGAGAGGTTGAGTCTTAGCTGGAAGCATGGGGTGTTCTTGTATTTTTTTTTCTTTGCAGCCTCATCCCATCTTACTTTGCTTCTGAAATACATTACTTTACTGTCTAATGAACTAATGTTTTCCCGGTCAATATCAGCATTATTAGTTTAATTCTTTCAAATACTTTCTGACTTTCGTTTGTTCTGAGTACAATATGGGTTATACTTTCTATATATTGGATGCTCATAGTCTCGGGATTCTTTTAATGTAGATACTCCAACAAGAACATTTCTTTTGGAATAGTTGATCTCGGGCATTTCCCAAATGCTGCACCGAGGTTTGGAATATCCATGTTGGGTAAGTTTTTGTTTCATTTCTCTGCCAGTTATGCCCTTCTCTACTAGGCTTGGATGGCCTACATTTCAGTCTTACATAATCCATGGACTCAATATTCTTAGTCTTTCTTCCCAGAAGGGTTACATTCTCTCAGTTAAAATTCTTTGAACAGATCATCTTCCCACATATATACTGTTTGATAAGGCGACTGAAGTTGCTCGGTTCCCAGAAATTGGAAATGCAACAAAAGTATTCGTGCCAAAAGTTTCTAAGGTTTATTTCTAACACTTGTTTATCTCCCTTTTTCTGCAGTAATATGATTTTACAATACCTTTCAGTATTATCAGTTCGATCAACCCATCCTGTAGCAGGAGATTCAATATAGTTCCAATTTACACAACTGGACGATTAATTGAAAACACCCTATTTTTAGGCATAAAGAAAAATCAGGAACTGGCATTAAGAATAAGGACCATGCATATTTTGTATAAAGAGCTTCATTATTAGAGAAACTGGTTATTCCAATAATGGGAAACAGATAACCTATGTCCTGAAAGGAAAAGAAAAAAAGCAGTTGAGGGTTAATGTAGCGAGGTGGTATTGGAATATGGCCTACCTAAAAGAAGTTGTGCTTGGCAATATGAATGCAATATGACACCAAAATTCTCTTTCATTTTAGAAATTCTCTTTCATTTTAGTTCTGACAAAACATTTGGGATGGTTATCTGGCATTGTACCTCAGTCAAAGCACTGATTAATGAGACGATAAACACCTCAAGGCTGCACCAATGATTGAACTCCTGAAACTTCAGTTAGCTATACTGTCCTCCTCAATGGCTATATTGTGAAATTCGACTATATCAAGCACTAATGATGAGGTCCAACTATGTGGTATTGCTTTTGTGAGGGATGTCTGATATAGTTATGCCAATATCTTTCTTGCAGAAGCTTCTCTGCCAGCACTTTGATCTTGACAGACGACTGATTGAATACCTATCTACCTAGTTGTAAGTCGGCCAGAGATAACTTTCACTGTCCTTTTCATTTCACCGTCTAGGGAACACCTGTTAATCGAATGCATCCTGTCGTAGGATCCATCATCTATCCCAGGTGTCTCAAAATTGAAGGTGCCAATTCAGGAAAATTGACCGGACAGCTGTGTGGCAGCAATCACCCCAGGAGCGGTATCTTCAAGCTTGTTTTATTCGATGGGTTTGGTTGCTGCACCCATCCAATCCATGGCCAGTATGCTTTGTTGCCACAAATATATTTCGCATCTCACTACCATCTGTCACTTCTTGAATTCTGGAATGTTACCGCCCCTGTAGAGATATTGTAATGATTTCCCGACTATGCATTGCACTGCAGTAGTGGTCAATCCAGACACGAATCGTTTCCGCGGAGCAGCGTGTCTCGGAATTTGTTCAGATCTCGGCACCTTTTCCAAGCATAATGGCCAGCACGGTAGGTCCTCCTGTGTCCCCCTCATCTCGTTTTCCATTATCTGCCATGTGCCTGATGCTTTTCCTTGTGAATTGCATCTTAAAAATGCGCTTAGTGCTTCTTGATAAAATCTTGATCCAACATTATATAAAACTCAAAGCAGTGCATTTGGCCACCAGCATTATCAAGTGGAGGAAAAGTGGGATTTTGGTGGTATTGTTAACAAAAGCTGACTGCCCAGTAAAATGAGAGATTGGTGGCAGGGTTAGAATAAGTTTGCTGGGTGTTCAAAAGAAGGGGGAACGGGTTGATAAGATCACCAGATAATAATGGTTTGCAAATCTGGGGAGGACCAGGGTCCATGGATGGGTGATTAGCTTAGAATAACACAAAAGGTGTGCATATCCAGGCCATGACACGTCAGACTCAGGTTAGTGGTTGGTAGTGGGGATAGGACAAGCTCTAGCTTTTTAGCTTTGGCTGTTTTTAGTGTAAAAAAATCATTTTCATATGTTGTGCAGCAGAGTATCTCTTCTACTTGGAGTGGGGAAGAAAGCATGGAGTATCTCCTTTTTGAGTTTTGATATGAGAGAAAGTGTGGTCTTGACAAGTGCCATGTGGACCAGTACTCAATAGTGGGTTGGCTTGCAGCTGTCAAGCTGATAGCCTGCATCCCCCTTTTCCGGTTACCTGAATTAATTTGATATCATTGCTACGTGATGCAGATGGAAAGCAAAACTAACGGGTAATGTCGATTCGATTGGATTCAAACAAAACATGTAGTGCTACATTCTACACCCTTCTGGGTGGACATTTGTGTTAAATTTCTATGAAAAATAGCTCAGTCCGTACAAATATGACAAGGGATTCGAAAATGCGAGGCTAGACCTCAGGTCCTCATGGAAACAATTTAATGCAATTCCCGGCACTTCAAAGATGCCGTGGTTAGTAGCTGGAGAAATTGAACATAGACAGGATCAGGTGTGCCCTTTTGGAAATATAATTTTTGAGACTCCATATTAGTTGTACATTTTTATATGAAAATCCTGCATTCTGAATATCCTCGTATCATTCTTAAGAAGCCAACCTGCTCCCACAATCTGTACAGAAGAATGTACTCATGAAATTCGTCTGCAAATTCATTTTTGGTAGGCGAGATAGACAATATCAGAACTTGTGAGAAAAAGCCCTGACGTATCATGAACCTGAAGTGAAGCAGAATTCGTTTTGGGAGAAAGAATGAAACTATTTTTTTCTGAAAATTCTGCAAAATTAATGCGTTTGGACATGCCCAAGTGCTTAATCTGGATCTGAAGCCTTCTGCAGAGGTTTCTCCCACACAAAAAAAAAGGCCTGTGCAGAGGCAAAAGATATCTCTTTGGGACGAACTCTGTACATCCTGGAACCAAAAGCAAGCAGTAACATGACCAGCAAAGCAAACAGTAGAAAAGAAGCGGTAAAAGAAGCATGGGAAAGAAAGGGAAAGCCTGACTGGATTTCTAGTTTTTTACCGACGCCGTGTCGTTGCTGATACCGAATCTGCATCGGGCGGATCGGAGTCCAAGATGACTATGGACACCTTTAATCGGGCTCCAAGTGCCGAGAAAAATCCGCTTTCTCTCCGGGTCTTCTGCGTTGTGCACACACACAACCCGACCCGTTGTATTTTAACCCCACACTCCGACTCTTCCTCGTGCCGTTCGAAAATCAAACTCTGCCTCCGTCTCCATTCTCGAGAAAAATTCTCTCGTTCTCGTCATGAACTTTCACTGTTCACTGTATCGTCTTTTTTTTTTCGAGATTGACAGGGGGAATAAAATTCCCCACTGTTTGTTGCATTTATCGAAAAGTACCCTGTCGGGCCATGTTCTTACAACGGATGTAGAAATTTACAGGGAGATACAAGGGAAGAGAGAACAACGAAAATACAAGAAAAAAAGACAACTAGAAGAGGAGCAGCCAGAGCCACCAAGAGACACAAGAGGTGAGGGGTGCGGTCGAGGGATCACAATGCCAAGACTCAGCAATCAGCCTCACGCACCGCACCGGCATGCGACTCGAACCCCACGGCACAACTCAGGAGCACCACCATCATCATCGGAGTGTCAAGCCTAGCACCTAGCACTACCCTAAATAGGGAGCTCCGCCACGGAGATCGAGACGAAAGCAGTTGGGGGAGACATACATTGCGTCGTCAAAGAGCAAAGGTGAGTCGGGACGCCACCAAGAGCACGAAGCTCCCACACCGCAACAGCAACCACTGGAGGCTCTAGGGCAAGCACATCCATGTGGCCGAGACCACGCGGAGTCCCGCCGAAGCGTGAAACACACCACCATCGGCCCCAAGATAGCCGCACCACCACAACCAAAACTCAGCACTGTCAGCACACGCATCGACAAAAGCCATACTACTTTTTGGGTCTCCAAGATGACGCCTCTAAGGAGGTAGTGTTGTCCAGGGCACAACACCGTCATCCGATCCGGCGAGCCGGGTCAAGGTTTTCACCCGGAGACCACCAAAGTACTGTAGGTGCTGGAGCTCCACAACGGCACCTCCTGCGAGGAAACGACGTCAAAAGACACCGCTGCCGCTGGCAACGACAAAGTCGATGCAGGGTTCTCACCCGGAGTTTGAGCACAACCCTACAGATGAAGGCAGTCGATCTCCACCCACGACCGCTGCAGCCAACCACACCTCGCAGAGACCACACACGACCAACCATCAACACCAGCACCAGATCCACCAGGGCCGCCGGACGCAGTGCCAACCACCGCACCCCACCAAGCACCATGCCGACAAAGGTGGAGGAGCACTACCCGAGGCCTAGAACCACCATGATTCCAGGCTGCGATCCTGCAACACACGCGACGAGCACCATGCACGCCACCGCGCGGCCGCCGGGGGCGGATCTGGCCGCCCACGGGGTTGACGAAGATGGAGCGCCCGGCCCTTCGGGGGCCCAAGATTGGGCCCGGAATCGGGCCGCAGCCAGCGTTGCACGACCACTCCGTCCGCCACCACACGCCGAGCCTCGCCGCCGCAGCCTGAAGGAGCCCGCCAGGAGGAGGACAGAGGCGCCACGAGAGACGCCCCGCCAAGGCCGTCGGCCGCGCGAGCCTCGGGCCGCTGGCAAGCAGGAGCCGCGCGGCTCCGCCTTCCCGCGACGAGCGCCGCCATCCGCGCGGCCGTGGCCATCTGCCACGCCGCCGCCTCGCGCCGTCGACCACACCCGCACATGGGAGAGCGTCCGAGAACCAAAGAGCGCCCTGCCGCCACCTTCCCCGGGGCGCGCGCGCTTTGCCGGCGGCGGCGAGGCGGGGAGATGGGTGGGGGAGCCCTGGCGGCGGCGGGGTTAGGGTTTCCCCCGAGCCGCCAGACACGGGCGACGCGGGGGGGGGGGGGGGGGGGGGGGGGGATCCCTTCTTGGAGTATTTTGACTGTATCGTCTTCTGTCTCCAGAAGTTGCAATATCAAACAACCGAGTTAGAAGCCACGCTATATTTCTTGGATGCTAAAGAAAATTAGATTAAATTCTGGACTTTAAAATGAACGAAAGCTTCGTCTTCTAGAGGAGTTTGAGTGTTTATGTAGAGGAGAGATCAGGGAGTGATTGTGCCGTGTGCGTGTGCAAGGGGCCATATTAGTTAGCGAATTTACGCAAATCCATGAGGAATATCCGCTGAGGATTTAGGGGATCGAGAGCTCACGCCCAGCGTCAGGGGAATGTCTCTTGAGTACAGCGCTTGCTACCGAAAAAATATTAAAAGGAGAGCAGAAAGATAAAGGAAAAGAGATTCCTTTAACCACTGCTGCTAAATTTTTAGTTTTCTATCTCTCTCTGTGGGTGCCGCGCAAAGAGGAAAAAGATACACCTTGTATTCTACCGATAGAAGAAATATAAATTAAAGGAAAAGATAAATTAAAGCTTCGAATCTGCTAAAGCATGTGCAGCAGAAAGCTTTTCAATTATTTGTGTAAACAAGTACTAGTAGTATCCGAACATCGTTACGCTAAGCCATGCATCATATTGACTCTTAACCTAGTAATTTGAATTGGTTAATTTCCGACTACTCACGAGTCTAATTTTTTGGGACGTGGCAAATGTTATCAAATTCTATATATGGGACTAGAATTATATATTTCCACAAAATTCTTGCAGATCAAACGAGTGTGAAGTTCCTGCGTCGCAAATAGGTTTACTGTTGTTGTTGGTGGTGCATGCCGGAATTGGGTTGGAGGCGTTGGCACGGAACTTTCCTTTGCCAAATTTAATAGCACGCGCGCGCGCGTTGGTCCGCGCGATCGGGTTAATTTCCCTTCTTCTTTAAAGAAGATCGAAGGGCAAGGCAGGCGACAACGTAGCTCGTAAACCAAAAAAGCACGGCCCGCCTTGTGCTCGCCGATGCCCGGCCATTAGAGGAAAGAAACCGGCACCGGCGCTCCGGCCATGGACTCTCGTCCCCTCCCACCTTCCCCATGCTAGCCCACTAGCTAGCTCCTCTCGATCTTCTTCACTCCACTGCACTCCACTTGCTGACGCCTCTGTTCTAGCTAGCTGATTGAGAGTCAGCTCAACTGAGACGACGTCTGTGTAGGGGAGAGATAGGTTCGTGTAGATGGTGACAGCGAGGGAGGCGCGGGAGGCGGCGATGGACGCGAGCAAGTACGTGCGATACACACCGGAGCAGGTCGAGGCGCTAGAGCGACTCTACTACGAGTGCCCCAAGCCGAGCTCGCTGCGGCGGCAGCAGCTCGTCAGGGAGTGCGCCGTGCTCGCCAACGTCGACCCCAAGCAGATCAAGGTCTGGTTCCAGAACCGGAGGTGCCGGGAGAAGCAGCGCAAGGAGTCGGGCCGGCTGCAGTCGCTCAACCGGAAGCTGGCGGCCATGAACAAGCTGCTCATGGAGGAGAACGACCGCCTCCAGAAGCAGGTCTCGCACCTCGTCTACGAGAACGGGTACTACCGCCAGCAGACCCAAAGCGTACGTTCTTCTTCTTCAGACTCCGTCTCCTACAAAATTATGATGAGTTCCCTGCAACTTCGAGCTCACACTAGCTTTCCTCCTCCTCTCTCTTGCCGTTGCAGGCGGGGCTGGCGACAACGGACACCAGCTGCGAGTCGGTCGTCACCAGCGGCCAGCAGAACGTCGCCGTGGCGCCGCCACAGCAGCCTCCGCCGCGCGACGCAAGCCCTGCTGGGTACGTAGTCCTGCCTGTCTGCCATCATCAACATCCTAGTATACATTCAGTCCTTTGCCATGTTCTTTATTGCTTTTCTTGTCCTATAGCTAGTCTGTGCACAAGATGTAGAGTATAGATTTTTTAGCACTGTGGTCATGCAGATTGATGTCTGTTGCCGAGGAGACATTGACAGAGTTTCTGTCCAAGGCCACCGGAACCGCCGTGGAGTGGGTCCAAATGTCTGGGATGAAGGTCTCTTTCCACCCAATTCTCATTTGAGTCATTTCCTCCTTCTGAATGATGAACTGATTCTTGCATGGTGTGCTAAACCTTTCTTGGTCTTACGCAGCCTGGTCCGGATTCCATTGGAATCATTGCCATCTCGCATGGTTGCGCTGGTGTCGCTGCGCGAGCTTGCGGCCTTGTAGGCATGGAGCCTGCTAAAGTAAGCTCCTTTCTTTTACTTTACTACATCTCCTTCTAACTTCTAATTTAAAGAAACTTGAAGAGCATTACTTCATCTGTGTCAACTCAGGTTGCCGAAATCCTCAAGGACCGGCCATTGTGGCTGCGCGATTGCCGGTCTATGGAGGTAGTGAATGTGCTACCTGCAGGCACCAATGGCACGATTGAGCTGCTCTACATGCAGGTAGGAACTGCTTCGTTAACTGTATACGACACCTCTTAGCTGATGCCATATCATGAACTTGAGATTTTTTTTTAGCTCTATGCTCCGACAACATTAGCGCCAGCTCGTGACTTCTGGTTGATGCGGTACACTTCCATTCTTGATGATGGAAGTCTAGTGGTGAGTCGCTAAACATTCGGGTCTAGTTAGTATCATAGTGTATTTATGTGTCAGCTGCTTGACTGTCTCTTGCTCTTAAGGTATGTGAAAGATCACTCAGTAGTAAGCAAGGAGGCCCAAGCATGCCCCTTGTGCAGCCTTTTATCAGGGGTGAGATGCTTCCCAGCGGGTTCTTGATTCGGCCCAGTGATGGTGGAGGTAGTGTGATTCACATCGTTGACCATTTGGACCTGGAGGTAATAACAGTTCAGCAGCAAATAACAAAATTACTTCTCCTTATAGTCCATCTACCACAAAAATACTAAGCTACTCTGTATATTACAGCCTTGGAGCGTGCCTGAAGTTGTGAGGCCGCTGTATGAATCCTCTGCCATTGTTGCACAAAAGATGTCGATGGCGGTACAGTAACCAAACTCTCTTTTTCTTATTGCTCTTGATAGTACCTCTTTTTTAGTCATAAACCTCATATTTGAATAATTCAATTTTGCAAATCCAGGCGTTGCGCTATCTCAGGCAGGTTGCTGACGAAGATACTAATTCTGTAATCACTGGATGGGGCAGACAGCCTGCAGCCCTGCGCGCTCTGAGCCAAAAGCTCACCAGGTTGGGATCCTAAAAGCACAAACAGATAGTAGGTGCTCTCTGTCAAGAATCTGTTTCAGTACAAAGTGTAATTGAATCCAATCTCTTTTCAGAGGTTTCAATGAAACTCTCAGTGGACTTGCTGATGATGGATGGTCTGTGATTGAGAGCGATGGCGTAGATGATATTTCTATCTCTGTTAATTCATCCCCGAGTAAAGTGATCCGTTGTAACGCAGTATTCAATGATGGACTACCCATAGTTAATACTGGTGTTCTTTGTGCGAAGTCGTCGATGCTGTTGCAGGTTAGTTTCATGACACACTCCAAGTCTCTTTAAAAAAAAAAAATCCTATTTTAACATTGACTCTGGGAATGAATGTAGGATGTCTCTGCACCATCTCTCCTGCGGTTTTTGCGGGAGCACCGATCACAGTGGGCTGACAGCAGTTTAGATGCATTCTTTGCTTCCGCGCTGAAACCCAATTTCTGCAACTTACCTATGTCCCATCTTGGGGGATTTAGTGGTCAGGTTATACTACCTTTAGCACACACGTTTGACCCTGAAGAAGTAAGCTCATGATTTCCTATAGAATTTCAAAAACCCTGCCCGTGTCCTTTTACGCGATGTTTTAATTTCAGTTATCTTATTTTCAGTTCTTGGAAGTTATCAAGATAGGAAACGCTAGTAACTATCAAGATCTTTTCCTGTTGCAGGTAACTTTTGCTTGCTTGTTAGTGCCATTTTCACACTTATTTAATAAGTTTATTTCACTACCTAATCGAACCTGATGACCTGATCCACATATTTTCATCATATTGCTAAACTGAGCTTTTGAAAAATCTTTTGTCTCCCTTGTAAAATTTGTGCTCTGGATTGAAATGGCAGATGTACAACGGAGTAGACGAGAACACCATAGGCACCTGTTCAGAGCTTATCTTCGCTCCCATAGATGCATCTTTCAGTGATGATTCTCCACTGCTGCCTTCCGGTTTCCGCATCATTCCGATTGATTCTCCTCTCGTAAGTATATATTTCCACTAAAACATGAGAAATCACTTCAACTTGAATCTACCAAAGATGTCAACCTCTCTCTCCCTGCATATGTTTTGCAGGACACATCTAGTCCGAACTGCACACTGGACCTCGCGTCTACCCTCGAGGCCGGAACACCCAGAAGCAGGATAGCCGGTGGTGCTGGCGTTAACTCGAAGGCTGTGATGACAATTGCGTTTCAGTTTGCCTTCGAGAGCCACCTGCAAGATAGCGTCGCGGCCATGGCACGGCAGTACATGCGCAGCATCATCTCGTCTGTGCAAAGGGTAGCGCTGGCGCTTTCCTCCTCGCGCCTTGTGTCTCATGCTGGCGTCCGTCTCCTCCCACCTGTTAGTCAGGAGGCAGAGACACTCTCCAGATGGATTGTTCAGAGCTACAGGTTTGTGGTGTTGTGGCTACCGAGTGTGTTTGGTTAGTTTTTGTTGTTAGTACTGATGGTGCTGGGTTGTGCAGATTTCACTTTGGGGCTGAGCTCGTTAAACCCGCAGATGCTAACAGCGGCGAGTCGGTGCTTAAAGCCCTTTGGCATCATACCAGCGCTATACTGTGTTGCTCTCTGAAGGTCTGTTCCAGGGTTTACTCTGAACATTTCCAGCACACAGTCTGTTTGGTCTGCTGACTGACTCTGCCGTGCTTTCTGCATCTCATACACAGGCCATGCCAGTGTTGACGTTCGCGAACCAGTCCGGGCTGGACATGCTGGAGACGACTCTGGCAGCTCTCCAGGACACCACCCTGGAGAAGGTCTTGGACGACCAAGGGAGGAAGAACCCCCTGTGCGCCAATCTGATCGCCAGCGTCATGGAGCAGGGGTACGCGTGCGTCCAGGGCGGGACGTGCGTGTCGAGCCAGGGCAGGCCGGCGTCGTACGACAAGGCGGTGGCGTGGAAGGTGCTCGACGACGCGAGCGGCGCCGCCCACTGCATCTGCTTCGCGTTTCTCGGCTGGTCTTTCGTTTGATTGACTGTTATTGTTGTCTCTGTTCATGTTAATCTGTTATCGCTGGGCCTCAAGCACCAACTGCGCCTGTGTGGGATTTCATATAGTACAATGTTTAGACGCCGGTGGGGACTTTGCATCCGAGCTTCCTGCCTTCCTCTAAAAGGGACGTAGGGTAGTACCAAGAATCTGAACCTCGGGGATAGATCTTATGTTTTGTGATTCTCTGTCCCTACTCCTTTACGATTCATGCAATCTAGTTTTCCTCAACTTTATCGTTGTTGCATGCATAGTGTGTTTTAGGCAACAGTTAGAAAACAATTCCCCTACAAAAAAACAACTTTCACTAAAATTTCACAATCTCCTCTTTTCCCTTATAGGTTGATCTTTGAAATGGCACCAGAGCAAGGTATCCTTATTTTTGCTTTAGCACCTAAGGTGAAAACATATTGACTAGTGATGGTTATCACAGTATAGACAGATACAACAATTTGCAACTAGTTGCACCCGCATCCCATTTTCGGATGACCTACTTCGGATTTTTCAAAAAATGTAATTTGGGACACACTCGGGAGATTAATGAAGGTATCGTATTTGGTCCAGGAGTCCAAGTTTGACATATTGTTGACCCAAGTAGACAAAATCAAGATGTTTGTTGGTGAAGGTTTCACCAAGATATACTCAAGGACATGTTTAGTCCTTGCTGTACTGTATATATATGGAAAATTAATGAAAATACACTTATGGATCATGAGATGTGGGCATGGAGATAAGGAAGATATTTGTGATACACTTCCTCCTCTCACCAAAAGAGGAATGTATCTTTGAAGGCTTCTCATGTGAACTTGGAATCTTAAAGTGATGAAAGAAAAAGACCATGACGAAATCTGTAATGACTTGCCTTGCATGTCCTGCAACTTCAACAAATGTACAACAACACAAGAGGTGGATTCACTTCCAAATATCGCGTGAAATAATTGAAGTCAAAGATGAAAGATTCCACCAAGGTTAACTTCCAGAAGCGTTTTTGCTATAATTGTGATAATTGTGGAGATTCTAGACATTTCGACGCCGACTGTCCCGAGACTTTGATAATAAGGGTAAAAAGGAAAAGGAGAGACGGAAGAAGGACAAGTCCAAGGAGTGGAATAAGCAAGAGTGTCGAGAGCTACTCAAAGTAAAATTCGCCCGCCAATCTTTGTGAATGTACCGACGGCTCTGACCCCACACCTACTCCAAGTCCAACTCCAAAAGTGGCAATGAAGAAGAGGGTGGCATCACCAAAATTTCAACTGCGACATCCACACCGGCACACTCTATCTTTGATGTGCCCAAGAAATTCTCCTTCATGCTTCATGGCCAAAGACTCTAAGGTCAAACCTTCTGCTCACGATGATGATAGTAAAAGATGGTTTATACTTGGTGAGAAATTGGAAGATGACTTGCTCTCTTATGACGAATTGGCTAATGTATGTGATAAGAAATGAAAATTATTTTTCAATGAAATGAAGAAGTGTGAGAGCTTTAAAAACTCAAGTTAAAGCGTCTTAATCTCTCTAAGAGACATAGCTCACTGTTGAGTGACCATGATGAGCTCAATCTTAATTACTTCAAGAGAAATGAAGATCATGAATCAGTTAAGTATAATTATGAGGATCATCTTGATAGTAAGCACAATTAGATTATTGCAAAATAGCTTCAAATATCGCAAGATAACTCCACAAATGAACCTTTAATGAACTAGTTAAGTTTGTAGTTTTATCTTGCACCAATTATTAAAGAGTCTTGTTCTTCTCGATCTCCAAAAGTGCAGACTGTATCAAGATGCTAAGCCATATCCAAGTAATGTTTCACTTGAGGAGGAAATTGCTAGGTTGAAAGCACAACTGGAAGACTTCGTGCTCAAATGCCATAAGGGGGTGTGATAAACTCAAAGGCGTTTTGAGTTATCAAATTCCCATCTATCGCAAGTATACAGTTATGATGCCACTAGATGTGAACCCCATCAATATCCTAAGACAAAGTTTCCAAGGGAAGAGGGGATTTGATTCATTGCTCTTTGAGGGTAACAAAACTGCAAATGGGAATGTACCATCTGATGTGGATCCTCTTTAATCGCTTTGTAGTGATATAAATGTGCATGTATATGCCAACTACCTCATTTACCCCGATAATGCACCGAAAAGTGAATTTGAATCTACTTGTGGTGAATCTATTTCCAAAGTAACTCCTAAAATTTTCATTGAGTTATTTCATTTAAGATTGTTGTGCTACTTACACCACTTGTTGTCTCAAAAGAATCCAAGAAGGTTTGGGTGCCCAAAAACCAACTTATTTTTGTAGAGATATATACTCATCGGGTTGCAAAAACGGGTGACTTATAGCGAATATATGACTGGAGATAAGAATATGCCTTTTGAGACCAAGCTACTTTGTGGACCTTACAATAGCATCACAGTGGTTATAGTCTCACATCCTTTCCTAGCTAACTAATACTGGACTATATTTTCTATTTATTATGAAAGACTTCAAAGTATTCAAAAGTAATGAGTACACATTGAACTTCACCGGGGTAAGAAAATGAAATGTTTATCTTGTTGATTTCTCACGAGGGCTGCAGCCTAAACTTGATTGATAGTCACCTAGTCAATACTAAGCATATTCCACTAGTATAGAGCGACGCTAAGGACACCTCTCATTGGAAACGACAGTCAAAAAGGCTACGATTAAATATGTTTATGTTTACGTGTTGCAGATGAGGTCTTCGTGGAATGGGCCATCGATGGGTTTCCACATCGACATAACAGATGAAACAATTATATGTTTCGAAAAAATCTCAATCATTCCCAGCCCTAGCCACAAATTCTCTATGCTCTCGCACTCATCTATGTCTATCTGATGGCATCCCATGCCGGCTCTTCTAGAACCGGCTCTTGCGGTCGTGGCGTTGGCCGGCTGAAAGGATCGTATGGGCACCTAGGGGGGGGGGGGGGGGGTGAATAGGTACTACTTCAAATTTTAGTTCTTTTTCAATTTAGGCTTGACACAAAAGGTAAATTCTCTAGATATGCAACTAAGGTGGATTTGCTTGTATGACAAGATAACAACGAGCAACTAGCAGGATACAAGATACAACTAAAGGCAGTAAAGGATAGAGGTAACCGAAGTGAAGCATGCAGAGACACATGGTTTTATTCCTGTAGTTCCTTCCATTTAAGGGGAAGTATGTCTACGTTGGAGGGGTGTGAGCTTGCCACAAATGCCTACTCAGCGCCACAAAGGCCTCACACTATTCTCCAGTGAACCGCACCACAAAAGGTTTGGTTTACTTTCCACTATCGGTATCCTTCAAGGCGGAAACCGTAGCCTTTACATCAATCTCGGGGCATCCATCCACAATTGAATTGGAGGCTCCCAAGGTCACCACAATCTGTTACAACACAGGGACAAGCACTATCAAAGTGAGAACAATGGCCTAGGTTTTCCAAGAAAACCCTAGACACGAGTCCCTCAAGTGAGTGAGCGGGAAATGCAAACTGCTTAAGTGAGATTGTAGATCTTGGTATTCTCATTCGATCCTCCAAAGACTAGCAAGTTTGAGTGGGTGGAGGAGGAGATCTAGTTGATTTGGTGGCTCAGCTTTTGGTGTTCTTGAGGGGATGCATGAGCTAGATAGAGGTTGAAGAAGGTAAATACCCCTCCAAAATATAGCCGTTGCTAGCCGATGCAGATTTCCCGGGGTCGGATTATCTGCCCCAAGTGAAGGGCGGATTATCCAGTTTCGAATAAACCGATAGCCAGTCCAAATCTCTGATAAACAATCCGGTCAAAAATCCACCCCCTATACAGAGAGTCGCGCCCTTGGACAAAACTCGTCCTTAGCCAAATCCTTGGGGGCCGGATATTTGGGAAGAATCTGCCCCCAGATATTCGGGCTTTCAGATAATATTCAGAACAAAACCAGGGCAAGTTCTTTTCACTTTGTACTTTTTGGGGTTCGATGCTGACATGTTTTAATCATCTAAAACCTGCATCACTCAGCACATGATTAGATTATCACTAGTGTTGTTGCCTAACACACAAAACCATAAAGGGATTAAGAAATGTTCTTTCACCGGCGCCTCAACTTCCGACGGTACATGGAGCAACAACGTCGGCTGGTCTTATTGGACCAACATGCGTCTAGGCTCAACGCCGACGTGACTTAGGACCTAGCCTCCACATCGGCCGCCCGAATCCACATATGGGGAGTCCCCACCGTGTATCAAGGCAGCACCCAACGCGACACTCCATAGTAGTGTGGCTCGCCTTCCTCCTCCTCCTCCTCGGATGAGGAAGACAACGACCGGGACATTGAGCTTGGGCGCCCGTCTCCCACGCTGAGCTCAAGCACGACTACACCCTAAGTCGTCCGTAGGAGGCTGAGCTAGAGGCGGCCCTCCTCCTCTCTGGTGCTGAGTACCAGATCGAACGTGTCGAGGAGGCGGTGTTCCAGTCCAACCTCTAGGTCGGCATAGCTCTGTTTTCTCCCAAGTGAAGGAAATGGGTCAGAGGCGGCGGTGGTGCTAGCGGAGGCCGCTAGCTCTATCACTGGGCCCATGACTCGAAGCGAGCCAGCTTCACCTAAAATAAAATAGCAAAGGCTAGATTCGGTTCTAGTTTAGCTTAAGTTAGCTTAGCACTGATTAGGTTGTAGTTTTGCTTAGAACTGTTTGTGAGTTCTAGTTATAGTTATTTCTAGTACATATACTTTGTTTAGATTCTAATTTTTGCTTCGCACTGTCCTGTCAATTATAGTTATACTTATTTAGAGTAAGTATACCATGTTTAGTTTCTAATTTTTTCTTAACACTATCTTCCACTTCTAGTTATAGTTATTTACAGTAAATATACGCTGTTTAGGTTCTAAATTTTCCTTGGCGCAAAACTTTTAGTTATAGTTATTTGGAGTAAATATACTATGGTTACATTCTAAATTTTTCTTAGGACCGTCTGCCAGTTCTAGTTATAGTTGTTTAGGTAACTTTACTTTGTTTAGCACCATCTGTCAATTCTAATTACAATTATTTAGACTAAATATAATCTGTTTAGGTTCTAAAACTTTCTTAGCATTGTCAGTCAGCTATAATTATAGTTATTTAGAGTAAATATTCTCGGTTTAGCTTGTATATTTTTCTTAGTACTGTCTATCAGCTGTAGTAATAGTTCTTTCGAGTAACTTAACTTTTTATAGGTTCCAAATTTTGCTTAACACTGTTTGCCAGTTCATAATGTCAATCCTCTTGGTTTGCATCATTTAGTTTCAAAGGAAGATAAATTATAATACTTGTGAATTTTCTTATCTGTTTTATGGCGAGGAGGAAGCATCTAGACCATGTTGCGGCCGTGAGGCTAACGAACGGGGCTCCATCCACGGTGCACTGAATCCGGTGTCGTTGCATCAACTTTTGTAGCAGGGTGAGCAATAAGACGGTGAAGAACCGGTGTATGTCTAGTCGTTAGAGAGGGGGGGCTCCGTCGATGACACCGCTGGCATCATCATGATTTTTCCCCTCTGGTTCTCATTTGAAACGGTTATCACTAATCTGTGTAGCTGATGTAATGACTTAAAGAAATGGTTATAAATTATAATCCTTTGCCATGTAATATGGGCAACAGTAAAAACCAATGTCCCAATTGAGCCTTCACATCAGAGTTTAGCTTCGGCCAACAAACTCTTTTTTTGTTGACGAAGGTTTTTTGACCCGTGTCAATGGAGTCGCTATATACTGGTGTCCTAGGAATAAAAACACCATCTCCAACAATGACCACCTTTGAAGTGTATGCCACCCCGGAAAGAAAGTTGGATACAACATGAAAGTGCATGTTGCCCCATGCATAGTTTTGGTAATTAATGACAATCCTTATGTACTAATGTTTGCACTGAGATATTCTTATAGATCTTGTCCATGGGAAAAGATTGGAGTTCATGTGTTAGACTCTAGAAGATTACATTATGATCAATGCTCTATTCAAGGGTTTATATGAAGAATGATCATATGTAGAGCCGAGCTTATTGCAAGTGTGGCTTGAAAAATAAGATTGAGTGAACATTCATGTTTATCTCTAAGCCATCATATATATTAAGAGAAGAAGATGACGTGCAAGTTCAATATGATACATCTCGGAAGATATCATTTGATTGAAGTTTGCAATGGATACATGAAGACTGAGCTAAGTGAGACTCTCCCATAATGGAGTATGGGGGAGTATTTGGAGTTGCCTTCCTCAAGCATGTGCTAGCAAGTACAATCAAGAAAGGTGTTCCAACTTGAGAGAGTCAAGATCGTCATCATCTAGCTCAAGTGGAATGCACAAGGCAAAGGTATGATCTTGATAGGATTTCTATTTTACCGGTCTCATGGTGTTAGTGGGAGACCGGGTTATAGGTTAGGCGCCATACTATCAAGAGGGGCTCTCGAGTGAGTAACTTGATCGCATATTTGTGGAGAGCTCAAACCTTTTCATACTTGACATATCATCTTTCTTGGTTCTTATTTGACTTTTATCCATGTGTGAATTTAGATCTTGTGTTCATCTCGATACCAAGGTCTAGTTCATCAAAAACGGATTTCATATCCATATCTTGTTGCGTTTTTGATGTTAGAGGTTTACCGGTTTGTCTTTTCTTAGAGAGGTCAAACTCTCTTCTTGTGGCTTCCTGCTCACATGATGGACTATGATGTGTCTTTGCATGACCTTGTAGAGCTCTTCGTTGCGATTCCAACGAGCCCAAGATCATCGAAATCGGAGTCCGGATGAAAAAGTTATTGCCGTTTTCGTTTTGCTGTTTCTGTCAGTTTTTCAGAAAACCGGATATTCCGATCCTTCTGGAAATATCCGGTTGAAAATATCCGATGACCATCAGAAGGTTTCATATGTTGCGCGGCTTGGGCCAAAAATTCCGGTCCAAACTTGAACCGGAATATCCGGTCCCAGTTTTCCTGCAACGGCTCTTTGTCTTGGGGACCTATATAAGGCCCCCTTCTTCCCCAAAGGGTGTAGCATGTTTTCCCCCCTCTCTCTCTCACCATTGTTGACCTTAGAAAGCTTGCCTCCCTCTCAATTCCTCCCATGATTTTTGCATATCTTTGAGGGAAAAGTGAGAAGAGATCTAGATCTACAATTCCACCAATCCATCTCTCCTCTAAGTGAGGGGAACCTAGTGAATCTAGATCTTGGAGTTCATTTGTTGAGTTCTTTTTGTTCTTCCTCTCTTCTCCCCCCATAAGCATTAGTTGCTTTTGGTGGGATTTGGAAGTGAAGGACTTGAGCACTTCTTGTGTTCTTTCCTTTGCTTTTGTGCATCCGTTTGCTCTCTCCACGAAGATTCGTGGAAGTGAAAGTTTGTGAGCTTGTTACTCTTGGGTCGTTGGACCCTAGACGGTTCGTGGTGCTTGGGAGCTCCCAATCCTTTTGTGGGTTGTGCCTCAAGTTTGTTGTAAGGGCTCCGGATTCTGTCTTGAAGGATTTCGATAGTGGAAGGTGAACCGAGCTTTTGTGCGAGATTCATCGGAGAATAGGGTGAGGCCATTTGTGGCGTTTGAGTTTGAAACTCACACCCCTCCAACGAGACGTACTCCCCTCAAAAGGAGGAACTCGGGAATACATCATCGTCTCCGCGTGTCTCGGTTATCTCTATACCCGAGCTCTTTACTTATGCACTTTACATTGTGATAACCTTCGTGCTTGAAGTATTATATCTTGCTATCACCTTGTTACTTGTCTTGCTTAGCATAAGTTGTTGGTGAACATAGGTGAACCTAGTATATTAGGTTGTATGCTTGTAAATTAAAACACCTAGTTTTATTCCGCATTTATCAAGCCTAAACTGGAAAAGTTTTAATCGCCTATTCACCCCCTCTAGGCGACATCCTTGTCCATTCAATTGGTATCAGAGCCTGGGCTCTCTTTATTGGCTTTACCGCCTAGAGAGTAAAGATGTCGTTTAGACAATTAGTGCACAATCCTACTTTTAAATTCGATGGCACAAATTATGATGTTTCGAAAATTCGCATGCTTAATCTTTTTAGGGCCATGGTCCAAATTATATAAAGAGTATTGTAGATATGGGTTTTTCTTCTCCTATGGATCCCCAAGAATTATCTATAGAGGGTGAGGAAAACTCTTATCTCGATACTCGAGTTTCTAATGGTCTTATATGTGTTTTGAGCGATGTAGTTCTTGCTTCAATCATGCCTTTTCGGAATGCACATGAGTTGTGGACCAAGCTTCAAGATAAATATGAAGTGTCCAACATTATTGAGGATGATTGTTGTCCCTCCACCGTGATGAGTTCACAACTTCTTCCACTTCACCAACATGTGATTTGTCACAAGGTAATCAAATGGTGAGTGGTGATAGAAATTGCATTGTTGATGGTGAATCTACTATTGACTATACTTATCTCTATCTCATTGCAATGATCTATCTTTGGACTTAAACTTTCTAGCACTACAAATGTCTTACATGCTAGTGTTGATAGTCCTCGCATATCATGTAATAGTTGCTTAACTAAATCTCATGATGATATGCTCTCTATGTCTTGTTGTCATGAAAATAATGCTTCCATATCCTCTAGTACTTGTATGACTAATAATGTAGAGGAAACCCAACATTTGTTGGAACAAGACATGGACCTCAATGGTGCTTCAAGTAATTCTTCATCATCATCGTCCATTTCTCACTTTTGCCTTATGGCTAGGGATTCAAAGGTATCTTCGCCTTTGGAACCTCTACACCTTGTGATGATGAGGATGAGGTTATTATGGATTAAGAGAGAATGATATTGACTCCTTAAAGGAGAAGAGTGAGATGGTATTTGGTGCTCTCCTAAAGGTAGTAAAGCTTGCTCTTACTTATGTGATATTTTGACTTTTGCTATTAAGTGCAAGGATATCATTGAAGAAAAGGGAAGGATTGAAAGAGAGGATGCTATGGAAAAAGCATCCTTAGAAAATGCTCTTGAGGAAGAACATGAGCTTCGAGTGTCTCTTGAGGAGAAACTTGAATCTCTTGATGAAACAAATGATCTATTATTGCTAAAATCATTAAGGAAAGAGATCATGCTCTTGCTAAATGTAAAGTGCTTAAAAAGGAAAAAGTTGAATTTGGTGTTGGCAATGCTAGACTAATTGAGGACATAGAGAGACTTGACAAAGCTCATAAGGCTTTGGAAAGTGAACACTCTCTCCTTACCAAGTCTCATGATCAACTCCAAACTCAACTATCTAAAATTGTTGTGCCTAGCTCTTACTTCCTCTTGTAATCATGCTAATATTATTGAGGAAAATGCTAGGTTGAATGATGAGCTTGCCAAGTTGTCTTCTTCCATTTCTAAAGTTAATGATGCTTGTGCTACTAACTCCACTTCATTGAAGCATCTATTTTGAAGGAGAATGTTGAGCTAAGGGCTCAACTTAGTTGTTAACTAGCAAGTATGAGAAGTTGGAAGAAAGTCATGAAAAGCTCTCTAGCTCTAATGAGGATCTTCTAGCATCCCATGCTAGGCTAAAGTTAGCTCGTGAGGCTATCACTACAAAGGTAACATCTTGTGAGCCTCATGTGGACAAAGCACAACTTCTACTAAAAATGTTTTATTGCCTTATGCTAGTCCAGTAATTCTTTATCTCATATTTTGCTAAATCTTGTGATGAATTACTTTCTGTGCCTTGTTGCTCTAACAATGAAACATGTACTTCCTCTAGTATTTGTGTTGATACTAACCATGTAGAGGAATTAAAAGAGCTCAAGGCCCAAGTCACTTCTTTGAAGAAAGACTTGGAAAAGCGTCATGTGGGAAGTCTACACTTGACAATATGTTGAGTGTTCAAAGACGCCCCAATGACAAGAGTGGACTTGGATTCAACTCCAATATCAAGAACAAGTCCAAGTATAACAAGAAGAAAAAGGGCCAAGAACAAGTTAAAATTTGGCCAAGATTGTTTGCTTCAAGTGCAAAGTTGAAGGGCACCATGTTAGATCTTGCCCTTTGAAGAAGAAGTCTCTTAGTGAGAAGCAACAAGGGAAGAGCCTCAAGCTCAAACTCAAGTTCCTCAAGTTGAAGAACGGCCACTTCCCAAGAAGAATCAAGCTACCCCTCTCAAGTCGAGATTCCAACTAAGAAGAAAGGAGGAAGCCAATGTTGCTACATATGCCGTGAGAAGGGCCACTTTGCTTCTTCATGCACTAATGGTACCTTATCCAACCCTATTATAATTGATGATGTTTATTCTCTTCGGAAGGATAAGGTTGGCAATGTGTTTGCCAAATATGTTGGTACTCAAAGTGGTGTCAAGAAAAGAACCATTTGGGTTGCCAAGCCTATTGTGACTAACCTCTTAGGACCCAACTTGGTTGGGGACCAACAAGCTAAAACTTGATCAATAGGTGTTGTTGGAGGGCATTGGAGACTTGGCTACATCATGAAGAATTAAGGGATCTTCATCAATTATATTCTCTCAAGCCAAGTCATTTGGTTATATTGTTCTATCTCTTATCCAATGTTCCTCCTTGCGGTAACTTGTGCTTATATCATATATACATTGAAAGTTGCTTGCACCCTTGCATGTGTTTGGTTTTGTACCTTGCTAGTGTTTGTATGTGTTGTGCTCTCTACTTACTTATCTTGAGAAATCAAGTATGTGTATGTTGGTTTGCACACCATTTACTTGTTTTGAGCCTTATTGCTTTTATTTGCTATCTTATCTTGTTGGCTCTCTTTGAGAGATTAATGGACTATTCCATTTTGGAGAGTGATATGCTTCGTGCGCTTCACAATCCTAAAAATGTGTGTACATGAGGAATACCACTTAGTGATGATATATCCATATTATCTATTCGCTGTGTGGTATGTCATGCTCATGAGAAATTCAAATTCTATAATGTCCATTAATTATCTATAGTTGGTTTGTTTGCCTCTTGTTTAAAGAAATGGATTATCACATTATGGGGGAGTAATAAGCTTTGTGCATATTACAAGCCTAGAAAATGTGAACATGTGAGGTTTTGCCACCTAGAATCGATGTTGTTAATAGTCTTATTCCTATGTGGCATGTTGCTCAAACAAGGCCCATATTTTCTTATTTGTTTTTAGTCTCTCACTCTTTTGGATCTTGTTTGTGATGGAAGTTCTTGGTATAGCTTTCCCCAAATATGTTCTCATATATCTTTTTGGGAAACCAATTGCTTCAAGCTACTCTTTGTAGTTGCTTTGCATGATCGCGTGAATATTGAAGCTATCAAGAATCTCTATCTAAGCATGTTTTTCAATTCCTAACTTTTGCCACATGCTTATGTTTTGTGAATATGATCTTGAATATATCTTTGCAATCTACCACCGAGAAATATCTCCATACATTACTTGTCTTTTGACAAGTGATAATCATATTTGTGGTAAATTTATTGATCATATTTACATTGGCTCTTGCGTTGAATTGCCTCATTTTATTGCCAAGGATTTCCTCTTGACCAACTACCTTTTGTCTTCCTTGTATCTTCTTTTTGGATCATTTGTGCTCTACTCAAAATTTGTTTTATGCTTTCTTGAGTTAGGAAAAGCAATGATCTCATTCTTGTGCATTCACAATCAAGGTCACACTTCGAGTTAATGCACTATTCTTTGGGAAGCTATCCTACATTGAGTAGAACACCATTCTTTAAATTGGTATTGTATCCTATTGCTTTTCTTGAACATGACTAGTGTTTGAACTATATATGGAAAGTGATGATCCCATTTGTGTGCATTTTGTATTCAAATGCAAGATCATAAATGATGCACAAACCTTGGGGGAGCTATCCTATATGCTTTAGAACACTATTTGTCTTCAATTGGTTCTTGATCCCGATGATATGTCTCTTTGGAAGACAATCATTTTTTGTCTTGGTACTTTGTGCCATCATGAAAAATGTAGAGGGTTTAGTTGATTCCTTGATCTTATTTTCATTTGGTATCTTCTCAAATTGGTATCCTCAATCATGTGTTGATTTGGGTCTTTGATATAATTTGGACATTTCTTTTTTGAGTCACACTTGTGTGTGCTCTCTTGGTTTAAGCGGTATTTTGTTCAAGTTGTATCTCGTTTGGTTCTTGAAAGTCTTGTGCATGCATATTTATTACATGTACTTCTTATGGCATGCTTACTTTCGTTGATCCAATATATAGGATAAACTCCATCAAATCCTAAATGGCTAAGATGTGCATGAAATTCAGTTTCATATCAATATGCACATATTTATGTGGAGTTTGTTCTATGTATTGTAGTTTCTCTAACTACATTGGACCCAATGAGTTTGGGTGTCATGTTGTACTTAATTTGTTTTAGGTACACTCGAGATGCATTGGAAGCTTGTCTTTACAAGGAAGGTGCTATCACCATGTGTTTATTGGAGCCAAGCTCGGATGCTAATGAACTCTTATCTTCTACATCACCCAATGCTATCTCGGTAACAAGTATCTACCTCATGCATATATTTCTTACTTTCAACCTTGTGTAGGTTGTATCATGGCATGAATCTCTTTTGTTGCAATTGATTTGGTTCTTGAAAAGTTCTTATCAAAACATCTTTATTGCAAATGTGAGTAAGCTGGGATGATTACATAATAAGGGAATATATATAATCATTTTCATGATTCATCGATCCCAAATATGTTAATCTAGCTAGTTCTTCTCAAAGTCTCTCATGTGCACTATTGATGAATTCTCAAAATCATTTGCCTCTTGTGATACTTGGTACCTTACTCGGAGCATCCCAAATTTAACCTTTTTCCCTTGTGGACATTTTTAATGCTATGATGAGTGTGTTTTGGAAGTTCATCTATATCATTTTAAGATAAAATTGAGCTTTGTGCTATGCTTGTAAGCAAAGATCTTATTGGTGTATTTATGACTTCCTCTTGGATATCATGTTCTTTACCTTTGTACCTATTTTGTATGTACATGTTTATTTGTGGACTTATTTCTTTGTGATTGGTGTCTACTTAGAAACTTATACACATGAGAATAGTTACATCTTTAATTGGTATCATAATTCTTTAGTGACCACCTCTTACTGCTTTTGATTCTTCGGTGGTTTCTAAAAGGCACACGCTTCATTTTTATTTGGTATGCTTTTGCATCTTAATAAACTTGTAGACCTATTTGCTATATCTTCTTTGGTGTGTGTGTGTGTATGGGAAATACATGATATGCACTATGTGCCACATAGAGTGAAAGACCATGTTGATGCTTAGGCTCATCCTTGTATTAGTCTCCTAAAATGTCTTTCTATGTCACACCATCTATTTTGTTGCAAGTTGTATTGTTCATTTCCCATTTATGTTCTCTTGCCCGTGTTTATGTTCAAAATTATCTAGGAGGGAGTGAGGATTCCATGTTGTGCACACCATATTGAAATGCAAATCCTACTTTGTGCACGTACCTTGGGGAGTTCCCTCTTGATTTTTAAAACACTTTTCAGATCCTTTTGATTGCTTGCTTTTTTTGTCGAAGTATCTTTCTCTTTGATATTCTTTTGCAATTTTTGGATCCTCGATATAGTTTGATCTCCCTCCATGTATTCGTCATTGGATATGTGCATTTGATTTCACTCATATCATGAGAAATGCACACATTATGGGGGAACTCTTATTATATTTGCCTTATTAATTTTTCACCCATTTCGGCAATGGATGCCAATGGGGGAGAAGTTTAGAAGGTTTAAGGGATCTTGGTTTTATGCTTTAGTTTTCTTCTTAAGCTTTTGCCTTTCATGCTCTTGCATCCTTGCTATGATTGCTTAAATCATTATATAAACCCTCGTAAAAGGGATTGTCATCAATTACCAAAATGGGGGAGATTGAAAGTGCATGTTGCCCCCATGCATGGTTTTGGTAATTAATGACAATCCTTATGTACTAATGTTTGCACTGAGATATTCTTATAGGTCTTGTCCATGGAAAAAAATTGGAGTTCATGTGTTGGACTCTAGAAGATTACATTATGATCAATGCTCTATTCAAGGGTTTATATGAAGAATGATCATATGTAGAGTCGAGCTTATTGCAAGTGTGGCTTGGAAAAGAAGATTGAGTGGACATTCATGTTTATCTCCAAGCCATCATATATATTAAGAGAAGAAGATGAAGTGCAAGTTCAATATGATACATCTCGGAAGATATCATTTGATTGAAACTTGCAATGGATACATGAAGACGGAGCTAAGTGAGACTCTCCCATAATAGAGCATGGGGGAGTATTTGGAGTTGCCTTCATCAAGCATATGCTAGCAAGCACAATCAAGAAAGGTGTTCCAACTTGAGAGAGTCAAGATCGTCATCAACTAGCTCAAGTGGAATGCACAAGGCAAAGGTATGATCTTGATAGGATTTCTATTTTACCGGTCTCATGGTGTTAGTGGGAGACCAGGTTATAGGTTAGACGCCATACTATCAAGAGGGGCTCTCGAGTGAGTAACTTGATCGCATCTTTATGGAGAGCTCAAACCTTTTCATACTTGGCATATCATCTTTCTTGGTTTTTATTTGAATTTTATCCATGTGTGAATTTAGAGCTTGTGTTCATCTCGATACCAAGGTCTAGTTCATCAAAAACGGATTTCATATGCATATCTTGTTGCATTTTTGATGTTGGAGGTTTACCGGTTTGTCTTTTCTTAGAGAGGTCAAACTCTCTCCTTGTGGATTCCTCCTCACATGATGGACTATGATGTGTCTTTGCATGATCTTGTAGAGCTCTTCGTTGCGATTCCAACGAGCCCAAGATCATCGAAATCGGAGTCCGGATGAAAAAGTTATTGCAGTTTTCATTTTGCTGTTTCTGTCAATTTTCAGAAAACCGGATATTCCGATCCTTCTGGAAATATCCGGTTGAAAATATCCGATGACCATCAGAAGGTTTCATCTGTTGCGCGGCTTGGGCCGGAAATTCCGGTCCAAACTTGAACCGGAATATCCGGTCCCAGTTTTCCTGCAACGGCTCTTTGTCTTGGGGACCTATATAAGACCCCCTTCTTTCCCAAAGGGTGTAGCACGTTTTCCCCTCTCTCTCTCTCACCATTGTTGACCTTGGAAAGCTTGCCTCCCTCTCAATTCCTCCCATGATTTTTGCATATCTTTGAGGGAAAAGTGAGAGGAGATCTAGATCTACAATTCCACCAATCCATCTCTTCTCTAAGTGAGGGAACCTAGTGAATCTAGATCTTGGAGTTCATTTGTTGAGTTCCTTTTGTTCTTCCTCTCTTCTCCCCCCATAAGCATTAGTTGTTTTTGGTGGGATTTGGGAGTGAAGGACTTGAGCACTTCTTGTGTTCTTTCCTTTACTTTTGTGCATCGGTTTGCTCTCTCCACGAAAATTCATGGAAGTGAAAGTTTGTGAGCTTGTTACTCTTGGGTCGTTGGACCCTAGACGGTTCGTGGTGCTTGGGAGCTCCCAATACTTTTGTGGGTTGTGCCTCAAGTTTGTTGTAAGGGCTCCGGATTCTGCCTTGAAGGATTCCGATAGTGGAATGTGAACCGAGCTTTTGTGCGAGGTTCATCGGAGAATAGGGTGAGGCCATTTGTGGCGTTTGAGTTTGAAACCCACACCCTCCAACGAGACGTACTCCCGTCAAAAGGAGGAACTCGGGAATACATCATCGTCTCCGCGTGCCTCGGTTATCTCTATACCCGAGCTCTTTACTTACGCACTTTACATTGTGATAGCCTTCGTGCTTGAAGTATTATATCTTGATATCACCTTGTTACTTGTCTTGCTTAGCATAAGTTGTTGTTGAACATAGGTGAACCTAGTATATTTAGGTTGTATGCTTGTTAAATTAAAACACCTAGTTTTATTCCGCATTTATCAAGCCTAAACCAGAAAAGTTTTAATCGCCTATTCACCCCCCCTCTAGGCGTCATCCTTGTCCTTTCACAACATTAGACCAAGAACATCATGACAACCAAATGACCACTAGAGTTAATTTCAAAAGGATCACTTTGGTCCATCTGCATACATGAGTATCTGTGTTAGTTCTTATTGCCGTATTATTGTTGATGATTTTATCAATAACATGAGTGTTATTTCTTAATGATAAGATCGAAGTGAAGAAACATTAACTAACTTCTCCAAGAGAGCTTAAAATGAGTAAGTCAACATCAAGAGAATCAGAAGCAACACTGAGAGGAAGTTGAAGAATATATCTATTGAAGAATTCCTTAATTAGCAAAGATTCATGCATGAGTTCTCCGCCGCCAATACACCCAAAAATAGAATTGTAGAGAGAACGAGTCGCACATTGATCGAGATCGTGAAAAAATGCTCGATAAGTACAAGACATCGGATTGTTTTTTGGGTGGAAACTGTCAACACTATA
The DNA here is from genome assembly GCA_947311845.1 of Poa pratensis. Taxonomy (NCBI): domain Eukaryota; kingdom Viridiplantae; phylum Streptophyta; class Magnoliopsida; order Poales; family Poaceae; genus Poa; species Poa pratensis. The sequence continues at coordinate 17,499,580 of CAMZMU010000103.1, forward strand.
TGTCAGTCCTTCTACCTCCTCGACCTCCACAAGCTTGTAGGTTATGAGAGTTAATGGTTCCCCGTTTCTAAATAATATGTTCATTGTGATGTTGATCTGTGTGATCATATCTATCAATTTAGCCTTGGAGGTTATTAGTGACGATTGCTGCCGTTTGAGACATTAATGAATCTTGGGTACCTCGCGAGGCAAGTAGTCACAAATCGCCTCCTCTGCACTCTTCTTTTTCTTGCACCAGCGCAAATAGGTACGCTTCCTCCTCCTAGCCATGCACACTTGTGATATTGTTCACAGTGGCATGAACTTTGAGATGCAGAAAGGAAGGTATGGCGGTGTTTGCGGGTGTATGTCAGAACACACGAACAAAGGCAATTTAACACTTGAATTAAAGTGATTCACGAAACCCTTGGGGATTTTTTTGTTCAAGAATGATGTTCTTGACATCACTTTTCAAGATCCTAGATTATTTAGGCAAGGAATCAAAGTAGGAACCTGAACTAGATTGTGTACAACAAGATAGAAGAAAAAATTGGTCAAGCTAGATAATATCAGGTGGAAACGGGAGTATGTGGGAAAGAACAATAAGAGTAGAAATAAAATGAGACAATGCTTTAAGGTTTTTCTTCTAGATCCTCGATTTAATTATTACAATAACACAACATTCAGAGCATTACATAGTTTAACAAGATTTAATGAAAGTAAAGCTAGATTTAGTGGTAGATATTCAATCGTAGTGAAACGGTAAGTTGTAAACCTAGGTCGTCCACCATTAATTTTGTGATTTGCATACGCTTCATCTGTGCTCTAATGAAACTTAATCAACAAAATGTTCTTACTAATTTGCGCATCAGGGCACTAGATGAACCCATCTACCTTTTTCTTGTGCGGGAGATGGTGGACATAGCCATATATTTATATTGAACTTGTTTTCTTTGTTATAACCCTTGATCATGTTTTAATCGATAGACACCATTTGACATATGATATATGAAAACTTAACAGGTGAACACGCACATGTATATCAAGGGAAATATTAATCAAAGTATTTTAATATTTATTACTATAACCAAATGTTATGTAGTGCTAATTCTAGCTCCATTTTGTCGTGGGGTTTTTATTCAGTTTGGGATGTTTAAGAAACTGTCTTGCTCAACGGAATTCATCGTAAATCTAAACAAACCAATGTTACAACAACATATATGTATGAATATTTTTCTATGCATTTGTTAAATACCTAACAGCTTGCTAGAGTGCTCTAGTGGGTGTGAATCTAGCAAATAGAGTAGATGACTGTCAAAGTTAGTTGAACTAAGTAGATTGTTCTAGGTTGTATGAAGTGTTAACGGTGGTCATGGACACCATATCCGCTCTTGCTTTGTGGTTGTGGTGTATATGGGTGGCTGGGGGACAATAGTTAGTACTTACGCGACGACACATGTCTACTGTGTACTTACATGTTTTGCTAGTACTTAACAAATATACTCCCTCCGTTTCTGAATGTAGGGTGTATAGTTTTCTGCATGGATATTAAGACATGGGTATTTTGCATACAATGGACTCATTTTTTTTCTGGAAAAAATCGCGAGAGATGAGTTTATAATAGGCACAAAATGAATACAATCCGTTAAATCCCTCTTTTGGGACTAGGTCTCATTTTTTGACGGGTCAAATTGTCCATAAATAGCAAATACACCTTATATTATGGATTTTTCTTCAAAAACTATACACCTTACATCAAGGAACGGAGGAGTATTATTTTTCACATTTTTCTTTCTGAATGTCTAAAAAGAACATATAAGTTTGTGTGACGTAACTTTTCAGAATCACACAATCATGTTTTTGCTAATGTTTTATGCAGTGAACATTATCAGCACATATTGTTGTGGTCAGTTGAGGTTGTTGTCTTTGTCGTGTCTTACCTCTTATGTGTATGTCATGCCAGTGTAGACATTCACAAACTTTTTTTTAGAAAAGGGGAAGCCACGGCCTCTGCAAAGGTTGATGCATATAGACATTTTATCAAACAAAGGATCACAACCTAACCTGTGAGCTTTGCATCCTAGTCTAAGACAACTCTGACAGAGCTCAAGGACATCACACTGGTCAAAATCTTAGATGATGCCATTTTGGCAGAAGGAGGGAAGAACCTCATGTGCACCGACCTGATCGATCGTCAATGTCATGGAGCAGGGCTTTCCGCGCGTCCATGACCGGACGTGCGTGCCCACCCTGGGCAGGTCGGTACCGTATGACAAGGTGGTGGCGTGGAAGGTGCTCGACAACTCCAGCGGTGGCACTCATTGCATCTGCTTCGCATCTGTCAGCTGGTCTTTTGTATGTGTGTGTGTGTGGATAAAAGGACCCCAATGGACCCCCAATTTCATTGATGAAATTGAGTGTCTGAACCACGAAAGTAAAGGATGTCCACACAAGCATAACCCAGACTCACTTAGGGAGACAAGCCCCTGCCTTCTGCCAAAATGACACCACCAGAAAAAACTAAGAGACACCACTAATCATGGATTACAGTTTTTCAGGAGCTACGACAAAAACTACTACAGAGCAAGCCAGACAAACAATATCGGTGCTGAGAGCGGCAGCAGGGAAAATGAAAAACTACACGACTATTCTTGTACAAACTGGGTTCCAACCTTGTTTCTGTCCAAAGATTTCATGCGCCACCCTTGCCAGCCTGCTAGCCCCATGCAGTAGTAGCCTTCGCAGTCCATTTCTCGGTAACTAATTTTGCCCAGGTGTTCATGAATTGACATGCAAGAAGAATAACATTTATAGGGTCCCCAGGACGTATCTTTTGAAAACAAGATTTATTTCTTGTTTTCTAGATTTCGCAGACAGTAGCTATAGACCCTATCATTACAGCTACTCTCTCCCTAGCAGCAAAGGAATTAAACCAAACATTGCACAATTCATCAAAACGAGAAGGTAGAGTAGTCATTCAAAGTAACCCCAAAAACACTCCAAACATATTTGGCCAAGGAGCATTCAAAAAATAGATGTTCCAGTGTCTCAATCTTGTTGCAAAATTCACACGGTTCTATTTATTTCCACCATCTCTTTAATAAACACGGTTCAGCTGGTCTTTTATTTGATGTATCATTATTGTTGTTATTGTCTTTGTTTTTGTTGCTGCTGTTAATTTTTCATCGCTATGACTCGAGCACGACATGCCCCTATGTGGGACTTTGTGTAGTATTGAACGCCGATGGTGTTTTGGATGGATGATGGATTGGTGGTGCAGACTGCAGAAATATTGGTCATATATATTTTCTTGGTATTATTTTCGTTTCTTAAGTTCATGTTTTGTGCATCCTGTGTTTGTGTCATTCTTGTGTGCATCTAGTTTATGTCATTCTTAATTTTGTGGGAAAAGACTGGACATACCAGCAGGCTAGCTTTGTTGGCATTGTGACCATTGTCACGCTGGCGGCGCGTGATCTATGCTAAACTCGCTGGCGCACACGATATTTGTCGTAACCATTTCCATGTCACGGTCAACCTTGACTACCTCAGTAAAAGTTGAAGCTATTACAGTAAACCTCGACTCGCGAGCAATCCGGGGAAGAGAAGTTGAAGCTAAGCTATCTCGCAGCAACAAAATACATTAGGTAATATCTAGCACACTTAGAGCAATTACAATAGTGGGCTTATAGCCCGTCTACGTGTTATTTTTGTGTATGTGGAGTAGAGAGACATGAAAAAGTGAGCGGAGTGAGCTCTCATGAAAGAGCCTACCTCTACACGTGCTTTTAGGCAAAAAAAATAAAAAATAAATAAGGAGAGAGAGAGAAGTTTGTACAAAATATTAGTCTTATAACCAACCTCATAGTACATCTTACTATATTATCGTTTTCAAATGGTGCCGATGAGTGACATGTCACCTCCATACAAGCAGCTGGCTAAAAGCCATGCTCTTATAGGTACTCCCTCCGATCCATATTAGTGGGCATAACTTTGTCTAAATTCATATGTATCTAGTTAAGTATTTAGACTAGATACATGTGTATCTAGACAAAGTTGTGCCCACTAATATGGATCGGAGGGAGTATTATAAATCATATAGCACACCGTCCAAATTGACACACATAAAGGAAAGAAGAATAATAACACATTAATGAATCTAAGCGGATGAGTAGAAGTCTTCGAAAATTCAACATTTTACGGTTGCAATTGAATTTAGTTCGAACTAATCAAATCATCATAGTACATGCATGCACTTCTTAGTGTGATCCTTGCGTCACGGCTTGGTGAAGACCGAAACGTTCCTCCACCGCGACTCCATGAGGTAGGACGGGTGGTGGTGCGACCGCTTGTTGTTGTTTCCAACGACCCTAGCTAGCTCGAACGAGGACAGAGGTGGAAGAAGAACAGGGATGAACTCTGAATTTTTTAGCGCACGAACGCACAGCCGCACTGACGGCTTTCTAAATTTCTTCCCGAGCTCAACCTCGTGGTGCTTGGAGATTACAGAGGAGTGGGCTTTATAGCCGTGGCTCGCACGCACGACGCCACACCCGCGCCCACGACGCGCACACACGCGTACTGACGCACCCACTACGCCATGTCCAGCACGCCCCAGCTCGTGCGCACGACACGCTCCAACGCGATCACCTCGGCCGGCCTGCTGCTGGAGTTGGTCCTCCGCCTATCTCGCTGAGTCCTAACAGACTCACGCACACACACACGCACTCTCCTACGCGCACAGACGCGCCACACACACACTCACTCGCCACGCCTCGACACGGACCCCGTCCTGGCGCACAGACGCCGGACGCCACCGCGCACGGGCATGGCTTGATGCTAACACTTGTACACCCCGAACTTGAAGAAGTGCGGGGCGCCGGGCGCCCCGTGCCTGCCGGAGCGCAGCCTCACGTCGCCGTCGACGAACACGGTGACGTTGCGTGCGGCGACGTTGTGGATGACGTTGAGCCGGATCCACCGGTCGTAGATTATCTGGGCGAGCACCCTCCGCAGGTCGTGGTAGAAGGTGAGGCTGCCGTCGTAGACGTGGAGCATCAGCGTCGTCGCCTGCCGCTTCGGCGCCGCCCCGAAGACCTGCATGATGCACGCGCCGGTCGTGCCCGCCGGCACGTACACCTCGCCCTCGAACTGCCACACCCCCGACCTATACACCTTCTGCGTGCGCGCGCGCAAGAGACACGAATTTGTTAATGAAATGCGAGCAACAAACGAGACGAAGGCGAAGATGCCAGATGGTTTATATGTACGTTGATCTTGGTCTCGGTGCGGGCGGCGCCAGGGAGGGTCCGGCTGAAGGGCTTGTCGGTGGAGTAGACCCACATCCGGCGCACGCCGTCAGCGAACTCGTAGCGCGCGTGGAGCGGCACGTTGTAGGGCCTCTGCACCACGAACCGCGACTCCGTCAGAGGCACCCGGGTGAAGCCGGCGGTGAGGGGTTGGCCGCCGCTGTCGTGTCGGCCGCGAGCCGTGCCGATAACCGCCGCGGTGATCACCACCAGCAGAGTGCACAAGATGGACGACGAGGCCATCGATCGAGTCGCGCGCACGCACTGACGCAAATGACGAGAACAGTCAGGTCTTGGGGCAAGAAGCCGTACGTGCATGACGTATTTATAAGTACTACTACAACGAAAGTCCTAACGGGGAATGCATACGGAGAGATTGTAATTAACGCTCGTGAGTGCTTATTTGAGAGCCACGACAATTATTCTGCATCGGCCAATAAGTGCTCTCCTTCATCGGTACGTGCAGACAAACGGAATTACTTATGCTGATGCTGGATCTCCGTCATTGTCAGAATCAAGCTTCGCGAAGATTAGAAAAATGGCAATGGTGGTGGGCAATCAGTTGTAGCTAGCGGTGGCCTTTGACTCTTGCTTTTTGTGAACAGCCATGAAAATGGGCAATCAATACTTCTGTCAGCTCTGTTTCCGTAATCTGGAAACCTCCAGGCACCTCTTCTTTGAATGCCCCTACTCTCGTCATGTCTGGACGGCTGCGTCACGATGGCCCGCGGGATGTGCTGCACTGGAACCCCGACGCTGGATGGACCGATGGAGGCCAGCAATGTAGGAGCTGCCAAAGGACAGCTCACACAGGAACAAAGAACAACAATGGAGACACAAGAGTTTTGGCCCCGGACTGCTTCACACAGCCGGGCTTTTTCTCTATTCTCTTGGCTCAAACTGAAACATGATTTACAATACCTTAAATAGACAAACACAAGCCATGCCCGGAGGCCACACTCGCCACTACCAGCATGCCCGCACGCACACACTCACACCACTAACACATGACCTGATCAGCTCCTAGAATCACTCTAGGCACCAAAAGACCCGGCCTTAGGCCATGTACAATGCAAGGTGCTTAGATAGGTGCTTACCAAAATAAACCAAGTTTTTTCATAAACACCGGTGCTTGTTCCTATAGGAGGGGTGCCTAGTTAAGCATTTGTCTAGTACAAATAATCACCGGTGCTTAGTTAAAAACCAGTTTATTTTTCTAAGCACCTCCATAAGCACCTTACATTGTACATGCCCTTACACGCATGCAGCTAACAAACTACGACCGAATCACTCAGCCGAACCTATTCATGCAGACCACCATGCTCCACTGCTCCCACGTATCACGTCGCTTCACACGGCACCACGGCATCTCGCCATCGTCGCATCGCATGACGCCTCGGCATCTCGCCTCCGACGTGCTCAAGCTGGAACTTCACCGGTCTACAATTCCTATGACTTGAACTACATGCAAATAAGCTAATGCAGATATAAAGTAGCAAGATTAGTGCTAACAAGCAACACTTCAGATGTTTGGTCACGCATGATCTCGCTATCCGCGCCAAAGGATAGGAAAGGAATCAAGTCCTTAATCATGCTGATCTGCTGGGGAATTTGGTCGGAGCGCAACCAGCGTATCTTCAACGACCGACTTCGAACCTATCCAATTACGGTCGCCTGGATCAGAGATGAAGCGAGAGGCTGGGCGTTTGCTGGCGCCAAGGCACTCCGAAGGCTCCTGTTCGAGCCCCATGAACTCTACTGTTTTAGTTTTCCAAATGCAAATTTTTCATTTAACTTTATGTTCCCTGATTACCCTGCTACGTAAATTTACGGGCAGGTAATCATTGTAAATTTTTCCCTCTGCTATAAATGAAAAGCCACCTGGGGATGGCGGCGCCGGCAACCGGCGCGGCGGCGGTTCTTTCGCTCACCAGTCTCGACGCCCGGCTAACGACTACGTCAAGGAGGTCACGAGTGCATGGCGCCAGCGGCAGCGCATCGCATCCACGGTGCATGTGCCTGCTCCGTTACTGCTCAACGGCGAATTCACGGCGGTCAATGGCGCCGTCTCTCTCGCTCCCAGCATGGAGGCTGGGAGTCTCGAGGGCGCTGTGCCGTCTGCGGACGGCATCCTTCACGCCGTCGACTTGGTCCAGCAGGAGACGCGGCCTGCTGGCAGCGTGGCGGTGATGGCAGATGGCACGGGCTCGCCCCTGGCTGCTGAGCCTGGGGAGAAGCGTGCTCCTCGTGCAGACAGCTCGCCAACAACCCAACTCGAGATAGATGGAATGGTCCCGTCCGAGGTTGCAGAGGCTGGGGACGGCCAAACTCATGATTCGTTCCTGTCCCCTGCGAGCCCTTCCTCTGCTGCAGGAACACGGGTCCTGGAGGGTGCACAAGGACTTTTGACCGTTGAGCGGGGCCAGCTGGACCCAGATGCAGAAGCTCGGATGGTCAACGAGGCCCAGGCGGGCAGCCAGCCAACCCTGCTGGGCCAGCCTGATGGGCCAAGCTTGCTGGCAGCCCATGACGCGCAGACTAGGGAAACGTCTTCCTGGGTTACCACCTTCCCTGAATCCCTAGCTGCAATCATTCCCCCACCCGCCCTGCCCAGGCCTGAGCCAGCCACTCCGGCGACTTCCCGCCGGCGCTGCGCCACTCCACCCACACGGCGGGCCAGCGAGCGTCTGGCGGTCAAATCTATGGCGGCCCTGAGCACCATCGACCGGGCTCACAGAGTTCTGCGCAAGAAGTGGGGACTACCCATCGACGACGAGAACGATGGTGGCGCATCGGAGGAGGCACTCCTCAAGCGGTTCCTCGCGCTCTTCAAGGAGCCCATGACGACATTGGAGGTGGATGCGGTTCGTGCGCTGCTCGGTGCGGCGGCTACCTCCAAGCACCGCTCCCCTGCGCCGAAGGTGCGCCGGTCTGCTCGGGCCAAGGGCCTGCGGGCTCCAGCTTCTGCTGTCTAGGCGGAGCATCTGCAGCAAGTGAGATTCCTAGTTTCCCATGTTAAGTCAGAAATCTGCGTTTGAGGTCGAGGCCATGGTGGCTGTGTCTGTTGGCAGTTGCTCCCTGTCTGTCTGTTCTCCCTGTTCGTACGTGAAGCAGGAGCGAGTGTGTTTGTGTGTCTGTTGTCAGTGCTGCATGTTAGTGTTTGTTTCTGACTCCATTTTGCTGGTCAGCTGGTCTGCTTGTGCGTGTCAATCGCTTATCTATGAGTTCATTTGGTTTCCCAATGGTAGCACTTAATTGCATCCTTCTCAATTGGAATGTTCGCGGTCTGAATAATCCCGCCAGACGCAAGGTGGTCTGTGACATAGTCAAGCAACACCGAGCAACTATTGTATGCATTCAGGAGTCAAAACTTGCGGTGGTGGATAATGCTATTGTGGTGGAAGCTTTTGGTACCCAGTTTGCTGATAATTTTTGTTTCCTCCCCGCGGATGGAACGAAGGGTGGAGTGATCGTGGCGGCCTCTTCAGACTTCTTTGATCTGGCCCAATCTGGCAGCACTGATCACACGATCACGGCCAGTATCACGATGCGGGCCAATGGGCAGACTTGGTCGCTGTCAGCAGTTTACGGTCCACAATCTGTGCCTGATAAGCTTTTATTCATTGAAGAACTCCGAGGTCTGAAGGCCGCAGCACTGTCGGAGTGGCTGCTTGTTGGTGATTTCAATTTGTTGCTGCGAGAGTCTGATAAGAGCTCTCGAATTGTAAACAGGAGGTTGATTGGAACCTTTAGGGCTGCGCTTAATTGGATAGAACTTGCTGAATTGCATATGCATGGTCGAAAATTCACATGGACGAGCTCAGCTGATGCACAGATTCAATCTAAGATAGACCACTGTTTTGCTTCTGTTGCCTGGGGCTTACTCTTTCCGCAATCACACCTTCAGGCTACCACGTCCTCCATGTCAGATCACTGCATCCTATTGCTCACAGGGCAGCTTGGTTTACCGTCCTTCAAGGGGTTCCGGTTCGAGGATTATTGGGTCAAGCAGCAGGGGTTCAGCGAGGTTGTGGCCGCGGCGTGGGCGAGGTCGGTGGCGCAGGGTGACTGTGTTCGCAATCTGCATATCAAGCTCAGTCGTGTCGCCAAGGCTCTTCGCATTTGGAGCAGGGCTAGGATTGGAAACATCAGGCTTCTGTCCACGATTGCCGAGCAGGTAATCCTAGGATTGGATGTCGCTCAAGAGGGTCGTGATCTGACTTTGGCCGAAATTGCCCTGCGACACTTCCTGAAGAGGAAGGTTTTAGGCTTGGCTGCAATTGCTCGCTCGAGAATTTGTCAACGTTCCAGGATCCGCTGGGTTGGGTCGGCGGATGCCAATACTAAGCTATTCCACTTAAAAGCCAATGGCCGCCGGCGCAAGAATTTTATTCCGGTGTTGGACACGGATGCTGGACTGCTCACTGTCGAGGAGGAGAAGCACGAAGAGCTTCTCAATCACTTTCGTGGATCGATTGGTACCACGGTGCCGCGACGTCGATCTCTCAATTGGGATGCCCTGAATATTCCCCAGCACGATCTTACCTCTCTTGAGCAAAGCTTTACTGAAGATGAGCTGAAAAAGGCGGTGTTTGACCTGCCAGGTGGGAAAGCTCCCGGCCCTGATGGCTACACAGCGCTATTTTACGGGAGGTGCTGGGATGTGATCAAAGAGGACCTATTGCTTGCGATCAACCAATTACATCGTCTCCGGGGGCATCGCTGGCACTTGTTGAACTCTGCCCATATTTCACTAATCCCTAAGAAGGAAGCTGCTTGCAAGATCAAGGACTATAGGCCCATCAGTCTGATGCACTCTGTTGCTAAAATTGTCTGCAAGCTTTTGGCAAATAGATTGGCACCTCACCTCGATGACATGATCCCCAACTCCCAGAGTGCTTTCATTAAGTCACGAAGTATACACAACAATTATCTGTATGTCAGAAACACCATCAAGCTGTTGCACAATAAGAAGCAGCCGTGTCTGTTCGTGAAGCTAGACATTGCAGGGGCCTTTGACACGGTGTCGTGGGAGTACATGCTTGAATTGCTAGAGAGGCTGGGCTTTGGGCCACGTTGGAGAGATTTGCTCTCGCTAATTTGGAGTTCCTCTAGTTCACGAGTCATGGCAAATGGGCGGCTTGGGCGCAAATTCTGGCATCGGAGGGGGCTTCGGCAGGGCGACCCCCTGTCACCTATGTTGTTCACTATCGCCATTGCCCCCCTTCACTGGATGTTGCAAAGAGCAGATCAGGTGGGGGCCCTCTCTTCTGTTAATCTGCCGCCGGCTCGCCTACGTACCAGCCTATATGCAGACGATGCCGCACTTTTCGTCAACCCCACTCCCTCAGATATCTTCCAAGTAACAGAGATTCTTTCACTGTTTGGTCAAGCGTCAGGGCTACAAGCAAACCTGCAGAAATCAGCTGTCTTCCCCATTAGATGCAGTCCCGTTGAGATAATCCCAGCCCTGGGTCAGCTTCCGATTCCGATTAATCAATTCCCCTGTCAGTATCTTGGCCTGCCTTTGCATTATAGGAAATTGACCAAGGCCGAGCTTCAGCCCATGATCGACAAGGTTGCAAGGAGGCTACCTCGCTGGCGAGGCAAGCTGCTCAACTCGGCGGCGCGTTTGGCACTGATAAATTCTGTCCTTTCGGCGATTCCCACCTATATGTTAACTATGTTTCAGTTAGGGAAGTGGGCTTTCAAGCGAATTGACAAAATACGTCGTGACTTTCTTTGGAAATCAAAGCCAGATCAAGCGAGAGCTGTCTGCTTAGTGAACTGGCGCACGGTGTGCCGGCCAAAGGCGTTTGGAGGACTTGGGATCATGGACCTAGAGCGATTTAGTCCCGCCCTGCGTCTGAGGTGGTTGTGGTACGAGTGGAGAGAACAGCAAAGGCCCTGGGTAGGTACGGAAGTGCCATGTGATTCTGTTGACAGGGATTTGTTCAATGCGTGCACCTCCATCACTATTGGGCGTGGGGACACGGCCAAGTTCTGGACCTCAAAATGGATTCAAGGAGTGGCTCCCGCGGATATTGCTCCAAGTCTTTTCAAGTTGACGCGCCTAAAACGCCTGACAGTTGCACAAGCAATGGACTCTGATAAGTGGATGACTGATCTCCATCGGATAACCTCCACTGATCAACTTCATGAGTTCACTGCCCTCTGGATTCGTTTGCAAGGACTGGACCTCACTAATGAGGATGATCAGATAGCTTGGAATCTCAATGCCAACGCCAAATACAGCTCAGCTTTGGCGTATGCTATCCAGTTTGCTGGGGCCTTTTCGCCCATTGATTTCTCCAAGCTCTGGCATTCTAAGGCCCAACCTAAATGCAAGATGTTCTTCTGGCTTTGGCTGCGACAGCGTATTCTCACTGATGACAATCTCCAACTTAGAGGTATCGATCATGGTGACAAGTGTTCTCTGTGTGATCAGGAGCAAGAGACGGCGACCCACCTGGTACTCAACTGCCCTTTTGCCCGTTCAGTTTGGCATCTGCTTGCTCAATGGGCCAATTGCCCCGGGCTGCTTGTTATGCCTATGCAGTTCGAGAATCCTGCTGCCTGGTGGCATTTTATGGCGTCCTCGTTGAGTAAGGATGAGCTTCTTATCGCGATCTATGGGGCGTGGCACATCTGGAAGGAGAGATGCAGAAGGGTGTTCCAGCAGGCCGTCACTTCGGAAGCGCAACTATTGGATTTCATCCGCGATGATTTTTTGCTGGTGGGATCTTTCCTTCATGGACAGGCTGCTGTGCCGCCTGTAGAGGAATCTGATGCTGAGGACGATGATGGCGAGTAGTCAGCTTTGTTAGCTTTAGCTTCGGCTTTCCTTTCTGTTTTCTATCTTTTTTTAATCTTTGTTGAGGCTAGTTTCTCCCTAGCTGTAACCTGAACCTTTTCTACCCTCTTAATTGATTTGGCAGAGCAACTGTCGTAATTCCTCAAAAAAATAAATGAAAAGCCAACAATTGTTGGGTCTTTCAAAAAAAGAAAATGGGAACCGGGGCCTAGGTGTTCGTCTGATCGAGGGCCTTCTACAAAAGACCAGATTTCTCTGTTACAAATGGAAGCCTTATGTTTTTGTGATGGCCCAGCGTGGCACATGGCTTTGGCTACAACTTGGTATCAGGCCCAGTGGATTCCCTGCGTGAAAGGGCCAAGCGGGCTGTAGGGAAAGCTCTCCGTCAAATAAAGGGAAATCCCACCATGCCGCGGCCGCAACTCCCACGGAAACATCGCATCATCGACCTTGATGGGGCGCCGACGCGGCCATGCACCTCCTCGTCCGGCGGCCGCGACTGACGGTAGTGAATCTCCCGTCGGCGGTGATCATTCGATGCCCTCGAGTCTCCCGTATGTCGGGCCGACGACGGCGACGCCCTCGGGTGCCGCATCCTTCTTGAAGGCGTCGTCGAGGTGGTGCTCTCGCTTCTCCACACCGGGTTCTCCGGGGGAAACACCAGATCCCTCGTGGGATCGGGTGAGGGCGGCGCTCCTGCGTCGCTTGCCCCTTGGGGCCTCGCCTTGAATGTTCCACCGACCAGCGGGACCTGTGGAGTGCTGGTGGCTGGCGGAGGCGAGTCTTCGTCTTCGGCTTGGGGGTGCGCGGCCCTGGGGCCGGCGTGGATGCCGGAGCGGCGGCTCCGGGTTTCACCTTTCACCTCCGCCGTGTTGCGTTTGAGGTGGTGGGGCGTCGACCTTGGTCGTTTGGGCGACTTGGTCGTCGGCTTGTTTGGGGCGCAGCCTTGGGGCTGGCGGGGATGTCGGAGCGGCGGCTCCGGATGCTTCGCCTCCGCTGTGAGGCGTCGAGGTCACCTCCGCCATGTTGCGTCGAGGTGTTTGGTGTCGGCTTTGATCGCTTGGTCGTCTTGGTCGTCGACCTGTGTGGGGCGCGGCTTTGGGGCCGGCGTGGATGTCGGAGCGGCGGCTCCGTACTCTCACCTCCGCCATGTTGCGTTGAGGTGTCTTGGTGTCGGCCTTGGTTGCTTGGGCAACTTGGTCGTCGACCCGTGTGGGGCGCGGCCTCGGGGCCGGCGTGGATCGAGTTGTAACTTTTTATTTTTTAGGCCTTGTTCTACTTGTTTGCTTCTACTTTATCAATATAAAAGGCAAAGATTTTGCCTGGTTTAAAAAAAAAGTGATCATTCGATGCCAGAATCACCCACGCCCGGAGGACAAGTTTCGACCTCGAGGAAGCGACGACGCAGCAGAGGAAAGAAATCGACCTCAACCTCAAAGAATTCTTCTACTACGGCGGAGTCGTCAATACACCGTATAGGTGAGCCACCCGCCTCCCGCTTAAAAGATTGGGCCTTATTTCTTCGAGTGCCGGATCGCCTGTCCAACACGGTTACAGGAATCTGAATACGATCCTTGAAATCTAACCTCTGCCGGATCGCCTCTTTCACTCCTCTAGATTCAGTTTCGGATTCACTCTTATATTAGCCTACAAGTAGCTTTGACAACCATGGAGAGATCTTGGTATTGTTTGAGACGCCCTCTGGCTTCGCAATTTTCGGTATGAAGGAGTACTACCTCAACCAACCAAACGCTATGGAGGTACTACTTGCTTTGTTATTTCTTCCCTGCTCTGTGAGACATGTGCTTGCTTCCTCGTCGATCTCTTATTTGGTCATTGGTCTAGCTGATTTTTGTATCTCTTCCAGGATATCTGGCAAATCTTTGGTGAGCATTTTAGGACACATGCGGTTAGCCCTCTCCTCTTCATCCTATACTTCTGATTGTTATAGGTTGTTTATCACCAATTTAAACAGAGTAATGTTCTTTTTTGTGAGGGAAGGCCATCATGGGCTCATGGCTAGCTTTATTAATAAGGAAAGTTGTGAGTAATGTCAACTAACCGTTACATGGTACACGAGAGACTGGAAGTTATGGGCCATTGTCACAAATGAAAGAAGTTTCAGAAGTGTAACTATCCATAGCAATTGCATCTGAGCTACTTTATTTATGTGTCTAAAAAAAGAGCAAATTCGACCTTCCCAATCAAACCTTAAGTTGCTAAAATATCCGCATATACCGATGTTGCCTCATTCCACATTTGTTCTTGTCCCAAGCAATATTGGATAACCTCCATAGAATCAGGTTGAGCTTCTAGAGCATTAACACCAACAGAATTAGCCAATTCTGGCCCATGGCGCATTGCCATTGCTTCGGCCAATGCCGCTGATGAAACATGCTCTAAAAACAGCCTAGGCTCATTGTTCACTTTTTTTTTCAATAAGCAGATTCAACACACAATTTTATCCTTAATGCTGTGTGCAAATAATGTAGCGTGATGTTGTTTCGTGTATGCATGCACCATCAAAACCTTCTTTAATAAACACTAGCGAAAGAGATTTTCAAAAGAATTGACATGTGCAGGCTGAAATGTATGCTATTCACAGTTCTCTCCTTAGCTGCTAGCCATGGATGAGCTGTAACTTATTCTGAACTGCACTGCAAGAACTTGAGGACTTCAACAAGGCTATGTCTTGTACGATTGTTTATAGTCTTGCTTATTACAGTATGTTTCAAAATAGGGTGCTAGGCAGCACATTCTGAGAAGTGGTGCAACCACTGTGAACCAGGCTAACGAGTATATAGGCAAAACAGAAACGTGTCACTTAGAACCTAGGCGTCACATCTAATTGTTTTCCTACCTAGGCAAAACAACAATGCTTAACGAGTTTAGGGCTTGGAGATGGAGATGTTACATGTTTTCATCTTCTCTGATCTATTATGCCAAATTTCCTCTATTTAACATGCCAGTACTCGTTGTGCTTGGCAGAGCCGACTGCTTACTACATAGTATTTTTGTAACATTGATTGCGATGTACTCCTCTCATGATTGAGAGACCTGGTGAGCTATTTTGATTACTTTTATTTTTTGCCCCTTAACATGCTCGTCCTTGATTTCTTTATCAGATTGTTTGGCTGAAAGAGTTTCAAATTTTCAAGGACAAGTCCAGTGCCATTAATAATAGTACTGGTGTCAACAGGAAGCTTACTAAGATGATCTCGCGCTATCACCACCCTTGTCAAAAGTTGGCCGTTGGAAAACCTGAATATAAAAGAATTATGGAAACAAGTTTGGTTAGTGTAAAGCTCCCTTGTTTGCTTATGATTGTGGAAAACTTTGAACATTTATTTTGCTGCCACTTGTTTCAGCCAGGTGTACGTTGCTTCTTTGATGAAACTGTGATGGAGGTGATGTGGGGCTTAAAGAATCTGATGCATAGTTTAGTTCCCCAAGAAGAACTGAAGCTCACGAAGGAGGACCGCTTGCCAATGAGCCGAGGACTAAATTTTTTCCTGTATGATTATGGCTATGATGTCAAACCGGAGATGGTTAGTTCACAAGTTGCCTTCCTTTATGTCTGAGATGAAATGCTTTGTGCTTTATGGCTCCGTGTCATTTATTTTTACACTATTATCCGATATTTTGTGCAGTGCACACTCAGAATACTTAAATGTCCCTGCCCAAAGCTCTTGGTGCAATATGTGAAACATTCTCTTCTTATTTTAGTGACAACGCAATACTCTTTTTGTACTCAGGTTAATCAGGAAGTTATTGTGGCGGCATGTTTGTTGCGTGATGCTGAAATTATTGTGAAGGACCATTCTAAACAATTGGGTTGGGCTGCTGACAAGCTAAGAAAGGTGTCTGGCATTAACTCGGAAGGCTGGGGCATGATGAAGATCGCGACGGCTCTGAAGATCATGTTTGACCCTGTAGAAGCAACAAACGATGACATGGAGGTAATGTTTTCTAAACGCTTAACGTTTTATGGAAATTTGTCGTTCATGCAATGGACATTTCTTTCAGAGGTTCACTGGAAAAGAGGTGTCGACGTTGAAGAGGAATGCCCATTACTACGAAGGCATTATTAGTAAGGACATTAGCCTGAAGATCCACAGTCAACTTATAGAGATGCGTGAAGTTAAGAAAGAAGCCCTGGAAGTTTTAGGGTACCGGCTTAGACTAGTCATAGTGGGAGTAACATAGGTAGTATCATGCATGCCACGTTGGCAAAAAGATGATGTGTCACTGCAGTTAATGAGGAGAGAGATGATAGTGGTATCATAGGTAGATACCGTAACATAACAGATTTCAAGACAAAATGTGTGTGCAACCTAATAAATACACTAGTATATGATACCACAAATATGTTACTACCCACCATGGAACTAGTAACATAGACTAGTATCATATGTATGATACTAGTGTATAATAATTCTCACTATGGCTAGTCTTAGGTAAAGCGTGTGAGGAGAAGACGATCCTACATATTGTGTTGGCAAGTCCTAACGGTGACTGCATATACCGACAGGTTGTAATTAACGCTCATGAGTACTTGTTTCAGACATTTACCGCCACTGCATTTGTTCCGCTGCATCGGCCAGCAGGTGCTCTCTCCTCCAACGGTACCTAAGACAAACGGAATAACTTATGATGCTGCTGGGATCTCCGTCAGAATCAAGCCTCACGAAGATTAGAAAAAATGACAATGGTGGTGGGGGAATCATGTGTACCTAGCGCTGGGAATGGGGCAAATCCCACGCCGAATCCAACCCACACCGAGTGATACTGGCTTAATATCCCAATCCAGCCCAATCCAAAAACTAACTTTGTTAGGGCTCTTTTTGATCAAAGGAAATGTGTAGGAGTAGGATTTGGATCTTTAGGATTTTTCCCTACAAAGGTCGTTTGGTTCATAGGAGTACAATCCTTTTAAATTCCTACTACGAATTCCTTTGCACTCTAGTTTGTAGGAAAATTTCCCTCCACTCCAAGCTCCTTTTATAATTATTTTGGTTTTCCTGTGCAATCAAACACTTACGAATCCAAGTTCAAGTAGTTTTTCAATCATGTAGGATTGGAAAGGACATATCATTTCAATCATGTGAAACAAATGAATCCTTAATTCGTACCGTACCACATGAAACTTCTGGCCACACCCACACCGTACCGGACATAAAATGTGGATTGAACCCGCGGGTAGCCCATGATTTGTGCATAGCTGCGATGGACGCTTCCTGCTTGTTTTCTATCAGCTGAACAGCTACTCTCCGCTCCAAAATAAAATGTGTACAATAGATACTCAATGTGAACTTTATGCGACCTTTTATTCCAGATCAATTCTTACTGGTGCAGAAGTCCAACGTGCATCTACCATCTCCCTAACTACGTCTTCCATGAAGTTCGGGAGTCCCCTCACGAAATCTTGTCACCTTCCTCTTCAGGACTATCAGGCACATTACAAGAAAAATATAGATAAGCGTCTCCACATAGCATATATAGAACTAGTCCATAATGAAAATTTAATGAAGCCAAACAGCTACCGCTGAACAGAGCAAGCAGAATTTATCCATACAAGATAGGTTTTAAAGAACAAAATGGAAACACAGTAACAACATTCTGGTGGGTAGTAATGGCAGTGAATCTTCATCATCACCATTTCATTGTTGTTGGAGTACATCATTCATGAGCTTTCCTGTAAAAGCAACATTTGAGTTTGTTAAAAATCAGGCAAAACGTCCACGGCTAAGACGATTGGCCACCAAGGGCATCACAAGTATATATATCTCTAAACTATAGTTGTCCACTTATAGGTAATCGTTATTATATAGAATGGACTAATTTGATACAATAATTGGTTGATAAAAATAATAACTCATGATTAATATTATGTCTTCATTGTAGCAATACGTAATTGATACATTATTTATTGATCAGTATTTAGTAAAATATATTTTATGGGATTGTGATTTATGAGTTGGACATAATTTAAAAAAAATTATATCATTATCTTTACACTTATTTTTGAAAAAAATTAAGGTCGCCATATCATCTCTGAGATGTGTATCCAATAACATTAAGAAAATGAAGGAATTTTAAGTTAACATCCGTAACTTATTTGAGATTATATTAATTTTTGCATGCATTTTGAATTATTTCATATATACATAGATTGACTCATTTTGATAGTTAAACTAAGGGCATCATGTTCCAGTGACGAAGCTTGAAAAGATTTGGGAGAAATGGGGAGGGAGGGGGTGAAAGGGCCAAAAGACTATTTTTCTCCCATCCCACTTCGTCCAAAGTTTCTGGCATGGGGGGGGGGGGGGGGGGGGGGCGCAGTGGCCGCCCTCAACCGACTTGCACTAACCTAGGCGTTCACAATGCATCCATCTAAGCGCTTCGTCTCCACTATCGTGGCCGCGACCATGCTCAGTGGAGCAAAGAGAAGTCCAGTGCAGGCACGCTGCAGCGGCGTCAGCCCCTCTGCTGCAGACTGACACCATAATGAGAGGGTCCAACATAGCAAAAAGGACGCCGGGAAGATTAATACAGAACGAAGCGACTTAACTTCTATGATTACATCGTGCTCGACGACGTAGAAATCCATGCGTAGAACCAGGCCCGGCCGTGGGCAGCCCCGTGGACCGGTAAAACCAGGGCCCAATATTTGGTCTATGCACACACAGTAGCGATAGGTTAAAAAAAGTCAGACTGGAGCAGACAAAATAGGGCCCACATGAAGGAGAAAGAGCCAGCCATTTCATATCAGGGTCTTTAGGGAGATGAGCACTTGATGCAGACGACATGCCACGACCCATATGTGAGATCAGATCGACGAGATTGGTCTTTATCTAACAAAAAAAAATCTCGATTAATCTCTCTATGCAATACAATAACATAAGCGAAGCTACATCGATCAACCATTCGAACTCCCCATCTAAAATGATCTTTAAGAAAAAATCTCAAACCTAGATGTTGATATTGGACATGAGTATTTAGGCAAAACACCCACAACTAAGACGATTGGACACCAATGGCGTCACAAGTATATATGTCTCTAAACTCTAGTTGTCCACTTATAGGTAATCGCTATTATATAGCATGACCTAATTTGATACGATCACTGGTTCATAAAAATTATAAATCATGATTAATATTATAAATTCATTGTAGCAATACGTAATTGCTGCATTATTTATTGATCAGTATTTAGTAATATATATTTTTTGGGTTCGTGATTTATGAGTTGGACATAATAACAATTTTGTACCACTATCTTTGAACACATTTTTAATTAGTAGTTATTTTTTAACAAAATAAGGTCGTCATATCAACTATAAATGTATATCCAATAATATTAAGAAAATGAAGGAATTTTAAGTTAACATCTATAACTTATTTGAGATTATATTCATTTTGCATGCATTTTGAATTATTTCATATATACATAGATTGAGTCATGTTGGTAGTTATATTAAGGGTCTCAGATTCCACTGACGAAGCATGCAAAAGACTATTTTTGTCCCATCACATTTTCGTCCAAAGTTTGGTGGGAGGGGCACATTTTTTATCTTCTTCCTGTGTTGTGAACACCCCAATCTTAGCCGGCTCATACGCCATTGTGTTCTCCTGATAGACCACCAGTGATCTCGCTTCCGCCCCATCTCCATCATTCCCGTCCCCGCCGGGAGAGGTCATGAACCACGACATCATCGTCGTTCAGACACCGCGCTCTGAAATCCCCTCCACTCGATGAACCCTAATTTTATTCCCCACCTCACTTCGATTCAACCCGAACCCACACTCTCTTATATTAGTTGCTGGCCCACCACTAATAATAATCTGGGTAGAACCTTGCCACGTCAGCAATTTGCTCTCGTACGGTGTCAAGGTTCTAAATAAACCGGGATCATGAGAATGTTTGGTTTGTTCTTTCGGGATTATTGGACTCCAGGATTTGATTTGTCTTTCCTATGCGAGTTCAAAGTTTGATATGGACTTTTCTCTATTATTGAAGGAACATATTGCTCACAATATATATACACATGTGACATGTCATATCTATATTATGGACGTGAATCAAAGCAATAATAGTACTATCACTAATTACTAAACAAAGTGAGCACTACCTCACATGCGCACACATGTATACATATTCTGTCTACGCAGTTTTAGTACTAGTACTCCGGCGCTTAATTAGTTTGCCTCATCGGCACCGATCTCCGGCCGGCCTGTTATTGATGACGTCGCCCAGGAAACTTGGGTCGCAGCTGGCAGACCTGGCAAGCGCCACCGCCCTGGACGCGGCCGTGCGGAGTTGGCGGTCCTGGCACGACGCCGACGCCGCCGTCGTCCTTCTCCGGTCGAAGCTCTTGCGCGCGATGCCCCGCATGGAGCCCGCGAGAGACAGCGTCGGGTTCAGCCTCGTCGCGTTGAAGTCCCGGCACTCCGCCTCGTGGGACACCAGCGCCGCCTCCACGCCGCAGAACGGGTCACGCGCCATCCGCTCCTTCACCGCCTCCCCGCAGAGCCCGCACAACCAGTCGCCGCGGAACGCCGCCCGGACGCCGGCCACGTATGCCGCGGTGCACTCTTCCGCCACGCCGCACGCGCACCGCACCGTCTCCACCTCCGAGCCCTTGTTTCCTGCGTCGTCTCCGTTGGCATCGGGACACTGGTTGTTGCTGCTGCTGCTTCCGATGACGAGCTTCTCCAGGTTGCTTGCCATTTCCGAGTAGGCTCGCCGGAGTTCTTGCTCCTCCTTCTGAGACACAAATGAAATTGAGTCGACGTACAGATACACGTATATATACTATGCTTAACAATTCTCTATGTGGGTCGAGAATTTTGATGTTTAATTACCTTGGGAGGGAGCCTTCTTGCAGTAACAGATTGTGGTAGCGCCGATTTGCTTTGGATCGTCGCCATGTCTTGCTTGCTGATATCTCAAGTCCCGATATGCAAACTCTCTAGCTCGTAAGTACGTCGAAGCTAGGGATTATGATGCTGCATGATGATCAAATATCCTATTTATAGGAAGATCCAGAGAGTGACTGATGATGATTAGTAGTTTTCTGCTCAAAGTGTGAACCGTTTAACTGCTAAAGTTGCAAGAAAGTGCAAGTTGCAGTGCTTTTTCTTTGCAACTAGCTTACAAAAAGTTGATAGATATATACTGTTAATTGCTAAATACAGGGCAGGGCATCATCTTATTTGTGAAAAAGAAACTTATGGCGGAGAGCGAAGCGAATTAGCTGCCTAGGGTTCCATGCACTGTGTTTGTGAGGCCCAGAAGGAATGCACAAAGGAAACTTCATATTTACCAGTACGACGCTGTCGACAATCGTAAACGCCCCAACTTGGAGCCGCAAAGCAGGCCTAGATCCTAGGAAAATGAATGCTTCTAGTCTTGAAACATGCATGCATCCCATGCAAACGATAGCGCCGTGTGCAGATCACTAGCTAATATATATCATATGCAAACATGCAAATTGCAAAAAAAAAAAAGGTGTAGAAAGAGAGATCCAGGGAAAGCGAAGTTATATAGATTACGAAATGGATGTGAGTACACCTTTTTGTCTTCAATTTGCGTACCTATATCCTAAGGGGTAGGCTAAGTCTCTAGCATGTGTATCTATATCCAAAGAGCATGTCAAGCAGGGACCTAAACAAACCCCTAAGGCCCCGATTGGATTCCGCGTATTCAGGCCGGAAAAGCCCAGAATTATTATACAGACCAAGGAACATCCGTATTTTTTTGCTAGCATCGGTCTTTTCCACCGAGGGAAAAATACAAGGTGAACCAAGCGGGGCTAAACAATTCTTTGGGACCTGTGGCGGGCTAAAGGAGGTGTAGCAGGGACCTGCCAGAGTATGCCACCTTCACACCTCTTATGGGTAGTGGTAACCCTAGCACGGTGGCCTGGCTCGCTGCCGCTCCTCCTCCTCCCTCTCCAGCGACGCGAAAGCATCCACCCCCGCGCAACTTCTCTCGTTTACTCCTCGTATAGAGCACACACCGCCACCTTGGGCTACTCCTCTCTACAACACCGATTAGGCACAAGGTAAAAACTAAAAGAAAAGTTCTGCAGGAAGTAGTGCATGATGATCTTGGCAGATGTGGGCTAGAAGGTGTGGTAAATGTCATTTTAGACATTCAAACATGTTTCACAAGCATCGTTTTCTTGCAGTTGTGGATGCCCAACTCCAAGCTGCAAAACCAAGCAAGACTAAATGACTAATCTGGATGGCAAACGAGTTAAGGCGACTCCATGCACTAAACCTGCCAACTAGATCGCTGCCTTAGTTTCTGGTTTTTGTTTTCGGTTTGTGTCTGGGAAGGCCGACCCCCTAGTGGCTAGTGCTCTGTCACCAATTTTATCTTGGCTAAGTTGTATGCCGCATGTTTTACTCCGTTGAACCTTGTTGGCTTTATTAATCTAAAATTGGGTACTTGGTGCCTTTCATCTAAAAAAGCGGGCAATAACACCTAGTTTCTTTCTCAATCAAGTTAACATATGAGATTCCCTGCAAAAAAAATGTGAGATGAAAATGCGATCACATTCAAGTTAACATATATGCTCACGCTCTTAGGAAGTCAAGGACTTCTATAAATAAATTTTATCCGTTGTATATTAAACAAATGGAATATGTGAATAACATCACATCATCCACAAACTAAGCCAAAGTTCATATACATATGCTCTCTCCGTCTCAGAATAAAGGAACTTCCAGCATTTTTGGAGGGTCAAACTTTTTCAAGTTCGACCAAGGTTATATAAAAAATCACCAATTAGTTATGTAATGAAAATACATTCTATGATGAAATTGATACAGTTTTGTACAAACTTGGTCAAAATTTTAAAAGTTAGACTCTACAAAAAAATTGGAAGTATTACACTTTTTCTAAGACGGAGGGATCCACTCCTGTTCATTTGCGCCGGCCCTTTCCCTATCATCACGAGCCTTTTTTTATCTCTCAACCAATCACCATCGTCTAACTAATGAATGAAGTACACAAGTTGCCCCATGAAGCGCATCCCCTAAAAAAAAAAGCTACAGTAATGCACGATGCACCCGTGCAAGCTATGGGCTACTAAGATAGCTCAGCTTGCAAGTCTTCAAATAGTTCTGAAATACATTTGTCGATGTGTGAAGTGCATGGTTCTATAGACCATGTGCAGATGTTCTGTTCTAGCCCTTTGCTCTATTGTACCTGTCATTACTACTATTTTCTACATCTGATTGTTCCTAATTTCCTAATTTCGTTATGGTTGGCTCAGGTGCAGCAGTTGGGTGGTGCTAGTTATCCAACGGCAAACCGTTACTTCCATAAAATATGGAGTGTTAGGCAGTTGTTGGAGAAACATGCAAGTAATAAGAACCCCATCATTTCTTCCATGGTCAGCCAAATGCAGAAAAAGTTCAACAAGTACTGGAAAGAGTCATATTTGGCGACCTGCATACCCGTGATCCTCGATCCAAGATACAAGAGGGGTTTCATTGAATTTCGCCTCGGGCAAGCTTTTGGACATGATGCAAGAGAACACCTTAAAAAGGTGGACATGACCATGAAGAGTCTTTTTGAAGATTACTCTAACGAAATGGGTGATTCTCTTGCTACCAATCCATCAGAAGAAGAAGTTCAGGATGGGGTTTCAGAATTTGATGATTCATTGGCTGACTGGCAAGCTCATTTGAGGGTGCAGAAAAAACAAGCACCAAATGAGCTTGAGAGATACTTGAATGAAGAACTATTTCCCCCACAAAAGGATTTTGATATATTGGGATGGTGGGAAATGCACGGTCCAAAGTATCCAATTATATCTTGCATTGCTCGTGATGTCCTAGCTATTCAAGCATCAACCGTGGCATCGGAGTCTTCTTTTAGCGCCGGGGGAAGAATCCTTACTGATCATAGGAGTAGGCTGAAGAGTAAAATGGTCGAGGCGTTGATATGCCTTCAAGATTGGCTAAAGGCTGCCGGTAAGTTTTTTGAATATAGTAGGCATTTAAAAAAATCATCTTTGTTACTAACTTGATCATCTTTCAATTCTTCAGACCCTTTAATTTTACTTCAAGGTGTTTCTCTTAATTTTACTTGTCCTCCATCTGTTGTTGGCCTTTAATTTTCTTTTGAAACCATTGTAGCTTTATTGCTTCTGAAACTTCTGTTATTGCTAGAAGGTGCTAGTTGTTATTTGCTTCCATTACCTGTGTATTCTATTGTATACGCTTACACTACTTAGCTTTGAATTGGGTGAATCCTGAACTTATTTCTTCGTCATTGATATTCTTTTAGACTGGTTGTTAGATGTTAGTCTACCTGCCAATTTTTTGTACCGGTCTGATATTATTATGATTTATTGCAGAGATGTGGAACACCGGACAAGCTCCAACGGCTGAGACGAAGCCAAAGAAGAAGATCTGCTAGTATCAGGATGTGCATCTCTTGTTCAGTTTCAGCTAGTGATCTGCTAGTGATGTGCCTCTTCATGTTCAGTTTTCAGCTAGCTAGTGATCTGCTAGTGTCAGTTTTCAGCATGGTTGTCATATGTGGAATCTGTCTTTCTATAAGAAGAATTGAAATACCATTGCGTATTGTGATGTATTTGTTATATTGTAGTATTACCTGATCATTGTCAACTGATGTCTATTTGACTGTTTAATGTGATACACTGTGTGTTGTAATTTCAGTTTTCTGGTACAGATGTCTTTGTTAGAGGTTCAGACATTTTGTTGAAGTTCTGGTGCATGATGTGGTTGCAGGGTTCAATAGAGAATTTTATACTACATCTTGTTTGTCCAGGATTTTATACTACAGCTTGTTTTTCAGGAAATAGTACAATTTTGTTCATGATGCAGCGATGGACATCTTGTTCGGCTAATACAAGATGCATGCAGGACAGTGATACATGATACAGTGAACAAATCAGGGAGACCCAGGATGCAGCGGACGGACAAAGTTGTCCGCCGGATACAGTGAACAAATCAGTTAACGGAGACGGACGCCGCTAATGATGTAATTAGCATCAACGGACGTGGCGGAATGAGACGGACAGTCCGTGGACTTGTCCGCCTGCACCCTGAGCTACTAGCTTGCATATGCAGCACCCATGCCAACGGTCGATCGGCTCAGTGGGCTACTAAGATGTGTACAGACCAGTGGCGCGCGCGTCAGCAGCAGTGCTTAACAATTCAAAATATGTGACGTCGAACCAAACAAGCAAGAGAGGCTATCCCCAGAGAATCGTCCCCGTGATGACCTCAACTAAAAATGAGAGAACCTAGCCTAGTAGTTACAAATATTGCGTGGCCATCGAGCCTAGTAACATAACGCCTTGCTGTCACGCCCTTGGCCGGTATGGCTGCCGACGTGAGGTCTGGTGGATCTCCATGACTTGTGGAAGAAAAAGAATCAGAAGAGAGACGAGGATGGCGAGTAGAGTTTGGATTTTTATTCCTTAGTTCGGTCTTGATCGTTTTCAGTTACAGATCTTGCCTATGAGAGTCACGCACACACACCTTGGTGCGTTGGCTTGTTCCATCTTGGTGTTGGAGTTGGCCTCATGATTTTTCGGTCTTCGGTAGTGACGTGGCATAGAAGCTCGGTGTATCTCTTCCTCGCCATTCATGGCTGGAGACGGTACAACACGAGTCTTGTTGTTTGGCCGGTGTGGGTTGTGTTGTAATCTTTGTGCCGTCGTGTAGCCTTTTGGCATTGTTTCAGGCTTCTTGTCCTCTTATTCTATGAAATTGATGCACCTTTCAGGGTGTATCCTTGAAAAAAGTGTAACGCACACACACCCTTCGGAATACATGCCCACCTCGTTACACGCTTTCATATAAGGCACAAGCGTCACTCTATCATGTCTTCATCAGTGGCATGACCGTGGCGCTAAGGTGTGTCGTCACCATGCATGACACATGCACGCATGATGCGCATCAACGATCTCAGACGGATCCTGGCCCAGCATCTTGTCCAATGGGTAACCTCGTGACAACAACGGTGGAGTGCGCGGCCAAGTCCAAGTCGACATGGAACATCCAAGTCAGGTGAAGCCGAGACCAATGGATCAGTGCGAGAGAACTGGTAGACAATGAGAAGTCGAAGGAAGAGGGCAACAATGATGACAGGTGTTGTGGATGCCGATGCAACAAAAACATTATGGAGATGGAAGAGCCCGAGGGCACAAGTGAGCAGAAGGAGGTAACTACGATTTGCCGCGGCGTCTGAAATGAGTATGACGTGTTGGCACGATCTAACACATCTTTTCGGTGAGAGGATAAGCATTGGATGAACTGTTCAGTGTAGAAACGCAATACCGTATCAGATCTGATTTTCGGTAGGAACATAAGCTTTTGGGTGAATTTTGTTCACTGTCGAAACACGATACTGCATCAGAGCCAAGGACTGAGATCCTGACTAAGTATGAGCCATGGCCTAGCTATTAGGAGTAGTATAGAGCAATCATAAAAACGGTTACTGTAAAACCATTTTAAACCCACGTATAAGTGACCCAAGGTCTTAAAACGCTCTTGGTAGTGAGAGCTAACTGGTACCTTTCCATGACCGTTGATGGTCCTAAAACGATCTTCAAGTAATCATCAAGATTGTGTCTCTGAATGTAACGGGTAGTTGGAAAGCGGAAACAGAAAGTACCTAGCGTAGCCCGATTTCATCCCTTGCAACTGTGCAACACATGTACCTCGCGTGGTGGTCCAACAAAATGATATCGAACTATCATACTCATGGATCTCAAAAAGATCATGAGCGTGATATCATTTTCCCAACATCATCATATCTGCAAAGTTGTCTCTAGTCACGGTATGTGTGAGAGAAACACATTTGCTCTCCAAAGTTTCTGCATAAAATGCATTTATCTGTGCATCTAGTTTTGCCCGAGGGCCAGATGTGGCATTAGTTTTGCCCGAGGGCCATATTTAGCAACAAAAAAAAAAAAACTTGACGAGAAGAGTGCTACAATTAAACTCACAAAAGTTTACTCAAATATGACTAAGAGCACGTAGTGCCCGTGGTATGAACATCAAGTCATTAGGTATAACTAATATTTTTTGCCACACTAAAATACTAGCAAAATTTTCTGGTTTTGATACCGTCTCCCATCATATAAAGTACATCAATTTCCACCAAAATTTCCTTCAGCCTTTTATTGCTCTAAACTTAAGCTAAGCTTCCACTAGGATTACAGTGAAAAGACACTTGGACGAGTGGAGACAATTTAGCAGAAAATTACAGTTAGCACGATAAGAACGAAAGCTGATCAACGGCCAGGCAGGCTAAACGATTTTTAGCAATCTCACCCACAGTGGACTATTTATCTTCTTTTCTCAACACTGGACGAAAAATCTCAATAGATCAAGGCTTCATATATTGCTTCAGATATTCATCTGAACCTAATTCCTCGAGACGTTGTGCTTTCTCCAACACGCTATCTTCCATATTTTGCTGATATTCATATATCCTACAAGAAGTAATTAATTAGAACGTAGTGTAACAACCAGAAAAGTTAATAGAGACAAATAATTACGACTAGCGACCATGAAACAAGGCTTGGCCAGCGGATGTATAGCACCGTTCATGTTGACTACCTCAATTCTACAAAGAATATCATTGCAACAGAAGAATCATATATAAAACTATGACTTCTTAACAAAATTAAATATTTCAGTAGGAAAAAATCAATGGCAAACTAACAGTCACCAGTGAAAGCAGCTAGCATGAACAGGATCAGTCCAAAACTAGATAAAAACTGCAAATGGATTAAATGATTGCGGTGCCACGGAGAGAGTAAAACGTTGTCATCCATGACAAACCCTCTGCTCATTGCGCTCAAGTCAGACCAGAAGCAAGACAACCCACATACCACACATCCCAGTATCCCAGCTCACACAAGTCATGTAACCAACAGTTCAAATAACCTGAGAATCTTCTAAGATTCCATGTCGGACTCCGCTTCCCACTCAGAATTGATGCCAGCATGCAACCGTGCAAAGTCTTGCTCTGGCCAGTCACTGCAGAGTCCTGTGGCTGTTGTTTTTTCTCAAGTTCACACTTGTGTCTTTTCGCTGGGCCTGGGGAAGTGGTCTTTCCTACCGAATTTCTCTTATGGGCCACATGTGGGTTTTCTAGAAAGAGCGAAAAATAGATGCAAATATTTGCTGGGGTAAGGATCGAACTCATAACCTTTGTACCATCCTAAGGCTAAGTAACTAACTGAGCTAGGGTAAGCTTGTGACTAGAAGAGAGAGGACGCATAAATATCTAGCACCGTTGATCTAATGATAAGGAAGGAATTAACTTCCCCAAGTGTTGTGTGCTGATGGCTGCATTGGGCAATATTGGCCCACATACCTACAAACTCTGCAGGCGACTTGTGCAGCTAGGGCTCAATATGAGCGAGATATAGAAGTGCCCACTTGTGACTTGTGTGCATAAGTGAGCATGTCATATTGTCATACAAATCTAGACTAAAATGCCAACATGACATGAGTTACCAGATTTATGTCCTACCCTTAAGACTACAGGAAAAAAACCTCCCAACGAAACTCTCAACCCACTTAGGCACGACCTCACGTCTTTACCAGTGACAACGTCGACGCCCACCACCGACGCACTTCTCTTCTTAGAAGCCTGGCTCATCCGGACCTCAGTCGGAAATCCTGGTGTGTCTGACACCCCAACGCTCCTAATATCGCCGGATAACCAGCGTTTACTCCATAGCGAAGTGTTCGATAAAAATCAACCCATAGCAAGGCACGGCCATATTTGCTAGTCTACCCTAATTGCAGGGTGCTTCTGTATACCAGATTACTAGGAGTTCCTTCTTCAGTCAAATACGTGAGACAAACCTTCTACACACTACAGATCAACATTTTGCGGATGCTATGGGCAAAGCGCATTACAAGCAGGGATTATTAGTTCAAGACAATTTCTCTGTTAGCAAGATGTCCTTTTATCATAAAAACAATCTCAACAACTTCGAAATTTTTTATCAGAAGTTATTGTTTTGACTAACTGCAGATCTCGATAAATTTCAACAAGTTTGCTGATTGTAAGCCACGTATTTATTATTTAATACCATAAATTTTAACAGACAAACAAATTGTTCCACTTTATTGATTCCATTGACTAGCTTTTGCTGGTAACTTTACCCATTGAGGGGACCTGCGTCAGTTACCACCAACTTTCAAACCAGTGATCAGTTGAAAAACAGTGGTTTACCGTGCAAGAGGTCAATTACTTTTATATAAAATTATATGCTGTACTGAAATTGAAAGAAAATAGCATTAGAAATGAGCCACACCTGCCCGACAACTCAGGATCTCTTGAAACTAGCATCCTAACAGCCAACAAACCTGCATTTTCTGCATTTCCAATTGCAACAGTAGCAACAGGAACACCTTTTGGCATCTGCGAAATTGGTCGGAGAAACAACACAAGAATCAACTTCATTTTCCCCGGAAAAAAGATAAGGAATCAACTTCATTTGTAAATAATTGATTAGAACCTAGAAGGCATCTGATCAACCAAGATAAAGTGGGCACTGTACAGTTTATGATAATGTGATGTTTATGACTACCATTCTACTCTTGATGATATTTAGAAGACTTAACCACTCACTTGCACAATGGATAGGAGGGAATCCTCTCCGTTATATGACTTAGTCCAGATGGGGACTCCAATTACAGGGAGAGTAGTCAATGAAGCCACCATTCCTGGAACAAATAGTTACAAGAGGCAAAAGTTTTGGTCAACAGTTTCAATGCTGTGTACATTTAATGAAGAAACATTACTTGATTTCAACATCTACAGCACACAATATAACTGACACTTGGTAGAATAGAGAATAACATGGTCTTGTTAAGTGATAATATCAGATGCCTACTCCTCCAAATTTATTTTAGAAGAAAATAAGGCAACCTGTTGATGCCCAGAATGAAATGTAGTTTAAAGTTTCAACATAAGTAAATTACCAGGAATCTCAACCAATTACGAGTATAACAGCACACACAAAAATGCACCCTAATATTATGTTTAGAAAGCATTATGGTTTACTCATGAGTGTGTTTTTTCCGTCAATTGACACTTGCCTGGTAAGTGAGCTGCTCCGCCTGCACCTGCAATTATGACCTCTATGCCCCTTAAGTTAGCAGATAGGGCATAATCATACATTCTCTTTGGTGTACGATGCGCCGAAACAATTGTAAGCTGCAAGCAATCCATCATATCATTATGAGACTTTATTGACCAACACAGCCCATAGCTTGTCAGCACAAACGTTTCAAAAATCAAACCTCAAAAGGTATGTTAAACTTCTCCAATACTGCTGCAGCATCTTTCATTATGGGAAGATCGGAATCCGAACCCATTATAATAGCAGCACGTGGTCTAACTGTAATCAAGGTAAACATTCTAGACCTCGTCAGAAAATGGAATTAATAGAATTAAAAACATATTAAAAGTGGTTGGCAGCTGGCATAATAAAAGCCTGAATAATTCACCACTGCAAGTACGAAGAAATCACGAGAATGCTGGATAAAGCATTACAAGTTTCAACCATTACATACAATTTAGAAAGACTACATAATTTGCATACATTGACATTTTTGCCCAAGTGGTATTATTAATTGTTTTAAACTGGTTATCCATTATTCAAAATTCATCTGCCTCTTACACTCTTTCTGCTATCCGAACTGTTGTTTCATGATTTCTGAAGTACAAGAACAACTGTGAAAATCATCCATGTAATACATATACAAAAGCTATTGCCCTTTCCTAACCACCGCCATACCACTCTCAAGGAAAATGGTGCTTGTGGCAATTGGAAATCAATCAACGTACTACCTTTTAAAAACTACAGACAGTGAAAAACTGTGGTGAACAAAGTTATCAAACAAATATACTCTTAGGTCATGCAGCCATATAGTACTAGCAAAAGGTATTACATCCGCGAACAGCAAGTTGAAGATACGAGCACGGTATGGTACAAATAAACCTACCTTTGTTCACGCCATCTGTGTCTCTTTGCAGTAACTTGTCCAATTGTGCTTTTACAATGAACATAGAAGGCCCCACAATGGTAATATGACCCATCTTTCTTTGCTTTCGCATCTCTGGAAGAACATTTCTTTAAATAATATTTGGTGACATGGGAAAGCAACAAGCAGAATTGTCAACTTTCTGTAAAGTGTGTGGGCCGAACCAAACCTGGTTTCGCATACCAATGGACTGATGCACCTGGAATATTTAATGCCCTCTCAGTCAGCTGATGAGCTAAAGCAAATCCTGACTCACCCTGTAGCAACTGGCGTTCAATATCAAATTGTAAAAGTAACTTGGTAACCAATATACATGGTGACCTACAAAATAGTCGGTAGCAACCATAATCTAGCAGCTTTTAACCTAATTATTCATGTTTAATATAGCACACAATGAAAAGATAAATCAACACAAACAAAATATATATACCTCGTCCTCGCCTAGGATGTTGTACATTATTGCTGCAGGTGCTTTCATTGATGGATCGCCAAGAGGAAGTCCAAGGATAGCACGTAAATGTTGCTCATATTGTGAAGTGTAACATGCCTCGATTGTCTGATGTCCACTATTGTGAGGCCTAGGGGCTACTTCGTTCAACAAAACCTAGTGAAATTATTAACATGAGGGGAAAGATGCCAGTATCACTAACGACGATTCAATTATAAAATACATGCGTAAACGTTTGAACAAACCTGATTATCATTTGTTAAAAATAGTTCTACGGCAAAAACACCAGCACCTTCTAATGATTTGATAGCTTTTTCAGCTACCCTAGTTGCTAACTTCTTCATTTTCTCAGGTATCTCAGCAGGAGCTTCAACAACATGACAGATGTTATCCCTGCATGTTCCAACAAAATATTCATATTTTGCAAATTTTGAAACAGGGGCAACACATAAATAATAATACGCAGCAACATATGATTTAACCATAAACAAAAGGAATATCTTACTTATGAATGGTTTCAACAACAGGATAGCAGACGGTAAAACCATCTCTGCTCCTTGCCACAATTACAGAAAGCTCCTAAATGAAAGAATGATACAAAAGAGACATGCATAAGTAAAACAAAAAAAGTCTCAATAAACAGTATAACCCATGACAATATGATAAGTACTGAAGCAATCTGTTATGTCCTATTACTCCTGTCATGGTGTCCTCTACTAAAATTCTACAAGAGACCGAATAAATATCTTGAAATAAACTTGTAGAACTTATCATATATTTATCTCAAGCTTGCACACACTAAACTGCCATATACACAAGCAGCAGGAAACAATAGTAGTCTGGACATGCGACCGAATTTTACAAAATGATGGTGACTAGAAAATATGTGACTGACAACAACGAATCATTCACTATGTGAACCATGATCATGATGTTAATTGGTGTTAAACTGAACACCCAAAAATTGAGTTCCTTAGAACATTCAGAAAGGTACGACGTACAGAAAACATTTATTTCACAAACGCTTACAATATAATGTAGGTAAAAAGCAAAACTAGCTGGGAATTTGACCAAATTTAATGGGATTTCATATCCTACTTAACCAGATGAAATCCAACTAAACTAACCTTTGCAAAAGGCGTCCACCTCTCAACATACAAGCCATGCTCAAACCCACCCAGCGCTGCAGCATTTCAGTATATTATCGAAAATTAGTTTCATCATCAGTTGATTTTTATACACGTGATTGGGTCAGAGTGTCAGATTTTGTAAGTATCTCAAAATAATAGCTTCAAAAGTTTAAATGCAAGCTCGCCTTATCAGCTGATTTAGGAAAGCAAAGAACAGGTTCTGATTTTAGGGATTCAATAATGTGCTTACAAATGCTTATCAGACTTACAAGAAACAACAGAAGATAGCTCTTTTTTATCTTGAGCGACAGCATTCCCACGACCATCATATGCCAATCTTCTACTTTTTACCATTAGAGGATAGCCAAACATTTCCCCAGCTTTCTCTATACTACTCAAAGTATCTACCTGCAAAACAAACATTACGAGTTTATACCAAACACATAAAGCTCCAATAGTTTGACAGAAGCAAGAGGGTAGTGCATTACTTCAACAAAGTCGGGTAACGGAATTCCACATTTTGAGAAATGGACTTTCTGCCTGTACTTGTCCTGCAATAGAGTATCAATACATCAAGCATAGCATATACAGATGGTGGAAATGCATCTGCGGTGAGTGGCACATCAAGATGCTACTAGTAGCTGTAGTATGAAGTTGTTAAAAACAGGGAGACGGTTGTCACAGGGACGGGATGATTACCTGAATAATCATGATCGTGGAGGCTTTGGGTTCACAAACAACACCGTGTTTTTCAAGTTTCTCAAGTGTTGCGGCATCGACATGCTCAATTTCAAAAGTTAAAACGTGACACCTAGCATCATCAGAAGGATTCGTCAAACCAGTCTTTGAACGATAATGTGTAGGATTGTGCTGGCTCCGAATAAACTAAGCCGCGGAATTGCAATTTCGCATACCTCTTGGCGAACTCCCGGACGGTGTCACCGTCATCGAAGCTCCCGACCACATGCTCGTGACAAACGGAGCTCGCCGGGCAGTTCTGCAGGGGGTCCAGGATGGCCACTTTGATCCCCATCTGGCTGGCCGCCTGGCACAGCATCTTCCCCAACTGGCCGCCCCCGAGCACCCCGACGACCCTATCGGACACGCCATGCACAGGCGGGTCACTCTGCCTGAAACACCACACACAGAGGCAAACCAGTCAGGTGAAAACTCTGCAAACAGCGCCCATGGGACACGGAAATTGCCAGGAATTCGCCGACCGGCGGCAATCGGCACGAATTGAATCTCTACGAAGAGCTTACCCCTCGGGCGGAGCGGGGTCCATGGAGGCGCGGGCAATCAGCGAAAGAGGCAAGCGCGAGGCAGAGCTCCGGCTTGGCGGCCGCGGCTTCCAGGACGCACGGCACGGGTGGCGGCCGGCGGAGGGGAGGGACGGGGATGAGGTGGAGGCGGAGGCGCGGGACGGGGCGCTGAGCAGCCTGGCGTGCATGCTCCCGGAGACGGTGGCTAGGGTTCAGCAGGGGTTTAGGGAGGAGACGGCGGCGCGGCGGAAGCGGAAAGCGATGTGGGCTTCCTGTAGATTGGCCGCCACCGCTGCACCCTAGGAATCTCTGCGTTTGCCCTCCAATTTATTTGTTTACTCCATTATTTATTTTGAACGGTCAGCTGGAGATTTCCTTTGTTCCCGGTGGATTGCAGAATCTAATCTTTTCTTGTGGTATATATTCCCGACAGAATATCTGTACAAGCGAAAGGAAATCAAACCGGTAGTAGAAGAAAATTGTACCAACACGCATGTTTTAAGGTTGTTGTAACAAAAAAAAAAGTTTCTACAGATCCATACTTTTCAAGAACGTTTAAAAAACAAGATTAGTAGGCGACGTAGTTTGAATTACCGGCATTCTTGGATACATTTTAAAAAAAATGTCCAAACTTCCAAACGACTTGTCAAAATTAGCTCAAAGTATCCTATATTAGTATCACTCAAGCCACGAGATTATATCACCCGAACTTTTACAAAAAAAAAAAAGTGTTGGAAAGTTTTTCATCAAAATTGGAGAGAGAATGTGTGAGTGAGATGAGAAGTGCGTTTCACTTTTATTTTTGAGGATAACACGCCGCCACTTTATTAGCTAATTATAAAACGAGGGATACATAGTTCGTCAGGTGTCTCACACAACCAGACATGTCGGCCAAGTTCACGATAAGCAGATCTAGCCAGACCATGTGCTTCTACATTGGAGCTTCTCTTCTCAGAGAAGTGCGGTTTCACTAGGAGACGAAGTTTAGCTACCCGTATAGAACTCAATGGGCTAGTTGACTGCAGGCTCATTGATCTGTGGGACAAAAGATGGGCGGAGCTATGTTGAAATCCAACTGGGCCATGGCCCGTCTAGCCCAGCCCAAAACATAGAATTGTGAATGATAAATCAGCCCATGAAAGAAAAATAAATATGGTCTTCTTTGGGCTAGCCTGTCCAAGAGTTCCGCCGCACCTCCGCTAATGGGAAAGGGGTGTCAATTTTCACATGAATGTAGAAAACAATAGGTCGAACTGTAACCCTTTGGTCATGGGATGCATATATTTATATTGGAGGCAATGCCTTGTGTTACAAATTGATTACAAGATTGTGATCTATGCGTTTGGTAAGATAGGATCCTCGGTCCTCTATAAATGGGGTGACTCTACACACCATTGCATGATGTAGTGTTCTAGTTGTTTATATGATGTAATACTAATATAATAGAATTCATAAATATTACATATTAGAGTATTACAACAAATAAAAATTTATTGGGTCAAGTCTTACATATTAATTTTTACAAGCCAAAGGTGTACAAAATATTCAGCGTCTTTCTCTTGTCACTGAGAAAATTCAGGTAATGACTTACACATAGCTATTAGTACTGGTACGATAAGACTTAAAAACATATTGGATCAACAACCTAATTATACGACTCATATGGTTTTTTGACCTATTATCAGGCCCGGGCCCACTGTGGTGCTGAACGTGCCGCCCGCACAAGGCCCCAAATTTTTGGGGGCCCATAAATTGGAATTTGAAATTTCTGTGTTACAAGAAATTAATTGGTATCGAACCCTGTACGTGAAAACATATATGGCGTAGTGGTCAGAACCTGTTGTTTCTTCCGTCAGTGCACTTGATCGAATCCTATCACCCACATCCATAACTTTTTACCCTTGTTTTAATTGGTTTAATTCCGTTTAACACTAGGTTACCGGGAAGTCTATCCTTGAAACTACAGATGCGTTGGGAAGTATTTTTTTTTTAGAGAGATTGTATTGGGAAGTTGGGATAGGCCACGCAGCAACTCGTGAAGGCTGGCATATACGATTCATTGGAGCTTGTATTAAATGGTTAAAATTATATTTTTTTGAACGGGATATTTCTTGGAGGGAACAAAATTAATGGTTATAGATTAGTTACCCGAAAACTGAGGCCCTCTTCTAGGTGCCTAGGTCATGTAGTCGTACCTACCCAAAATTCATAGGCCCTCAGCCGGGTGTCTAGGTCATGGAGTCGCACGTACCCCGAAAATTCCAAGGCCCTCATCCAGGTGCGTAGACTGAGATCATCGTGCCTTACGAGTTCAGAGCGGAGCAACCCCTCCACTAGTGGAAACCACGCCTTTAGTCCCGGGTGGTAGAGGCCTTTGGGGAGGGATGTCCATCCGGTACATGGCAACCGGGACTAGAGGCCCCCCCCTCTAGTCCGGGGTGTGCTACGACCCGGGACCAGAGAGGTCCACGCGGGGCCAGCACATGGCGCATGCGAGAGGATCTCTAGTCCCGGGTTGTAATACAACCCGGGACTAGAGATGCACCCACGTGGCGGCCTGTGGTTTTTTTCGTTTCGGTTGTTGTATATTATGAATAATTTGCAAAAAATATGGTTAATTATCTGTAAATCAGAAAAATACATATAGCATATCAAAATATTCGTAAGAGAAAGCTTTATGCGAAAGTCGGGAAATCGGAAGTCGGAACGGAAAGTCGTGAAGTCAGGAAAGTCGTGAAGTCGGGAAAGTCGTGAAGTCGTGAAGTCGGGAAAGTCGTGAAGTCGGGAAAGTCGGGAAGTCGGGAAGTCGTGAAGTCGGGAAGTCGTGAAGTCGGGAAAGTCGACGTCATGTTTTCCCGGCTACCCGGCTTCCCGGTTTCACGTTTTCACGGCTTCCCGGCTTCCCGGTTTCACGTTTTCCCGGCTTCCCGTTTTCACGATTTCCCGGCTTCCCGGTTTCCTGGATTAATTTACATATAAAGATCCCATATATAAGAGGGACTAGAATCGTCATCTATTCGATTACATGGAGATCATCAAGCTAGCCACTACTAGAGCCCGTCATCTAATTTGATATGGTGCCATTGTATTTTCCCTTCATGTCTAAGACATAGTTCATCAAAAAGCCCGCAATTTCCTCGCAAATTGGTCGAAAGCGGTCCTTTAGTTGCAGGTCCCTCCGCATTCGATCCATCTATAAAAGAAGGGAGATTAATATGAATTTCAATCATCATAACAGAAATTATGAATGACACTCAACACAATTGATGGTTATAAAATGAAATTGTGAATTTATTTGTTCACTTACTTCGATAAATGTCCCTGGGTTCCGCTCAGAGACTATCGTGCGAATCCACTCGCAGATGTAATATCCACACAAATTGGTCCCGGGAGGCTGCCTATCCAAGTACTACACGAGAATAGATTTCAATCAAATAATAATCAAGCATCACGATGGTATTGAAATTTGAATTAAAAGGGATGCGTGAACACCTTGCTCGTACTACTTACTTTGGGGTAAACAAAAGTAAGTTCCTCTTTAAATTGACCAGGTGTAGCATTAGCATTTCGGAAAGCTTTCCAAACCCTGCCCATCAAACAATTGAATAAATGAGTTATTAATTAGTTACTTGATATCTCAGGAATGGAAGGAAAGTGACCGATGTAATATGATAAAGATTGAAATTACCGTTTGAGCACTCCTTGGATATATTCGTGCCGCTCTTTGGGCCAGTGCAATGAGTCCAAGATTTCAACTTCTGCTCTATCGATTTGAATGATTAACAGAATGTAATGGGCGCTGCGCACGTTTATATATGTCAGTAACTAATCAGTTACACTTAACATCGAGAAAGCAAAAACCAATGTGTACAAGACAGTAAGACTCTTACCTGAAGTGGTAAGGAAACAATATCTTCCCTTTATAATTTTGGTCCCGGATGGACCTAAACAAGGTGTTCACCGTTTCCTCGTGGTGGTCACGTAGCAATTTTTCATTAACTCGGCTTGGGTCGATGAACCCAATCTCAAACACTCGGTTTCTGTCACATTCATCGCTCTTCATTCTGCATAATACCGTAGTGAGCATAATTAGAACAGGCAATGACCGAGCTAAGCTATAGACTTTATTTTAGAAAATAAATGAATTGAATCACTTACAGACAATAGGTAGTGAGCATGCTCAAGTCGAGGGCGTCAAGCTGGTATAACTGATAGATTTCTTCAATAGGTATAGTTATCTCGTCTGCACCGTTGAAACTGTTAATCTGTAATTTTCACCGGGATCAATATTTGACCTTCACTTGTGACATTCTTGTACCATTTATGCAGTCTTGTCATTTGTGTTGGTAGATTCTGGAGCTCATCAGGTGACACTAGATCCTTCCCGTATTCCCAGGTCCATCTAGTAGGTCCCATAAGGGGGGATATCATCTACATCCAGTTGAGAAAGTGAAATACCAATATCTGCAGCAAATTGCGCGCGGTAAGCGCTATCGTTCTCAAGCGCAGAGCCCATATCAGTGGCCACCTTGAGCGGGGAGATGGACTGATTTGACTGATGTCCGAGCTGGGCAACATCTCTTCTCCTTTTCCCGCCGGGTGAAATTTTCCTCATAGTCCGTACATAGTCATCTGGCCTATTTATCGAAATTTGCGATGGCTGAGTAAGGAAACTAACAACAAATTGTGTTTGAGCTTCCGAATACTTTTCCTTTGGCTTAGGTTTTCTTTTCTCAGCCATTTCTGCAAACTGTCTTCTCGATTCTGTTTGTAGCCACACCCTGGCTTCCTCTTGAGTACACTCGACGTCGTAAGGTCTCGGGGGAGGAACCTTCGGTACTTTTGGCAGGGGCTCAAGTCGGGGTTTGGGTCGGGAACCCATGGCGGTGGTCTTCATCCCCTTTCGACTGTTAGCCTTAGTGGGCGGAGGCGGTGGAGACGGCTCAGGAGTCGGCTGACACGGCGACGGAGTCGGCTGACGCGGCGAGTGACGCGGCGACGGATTCGGCTGACACGGCGACGGAGATCGAGAAGGCGATGGTGGCCTTGTCGGCGGTGTCCAGCCTGGAAACATGATCAATTTCTTGGGCCATAGAATGAGTCCACCCTGGACATCTCCCAGTGTCCTCTCATCATCACCTCCAGGGATTGAAGTTCGAGTGATTCAAATCCGGGGTAAACTTGATCCACGCCGACACGAGCATAGCCATCTGGAATCTCATTGCCACGATACAGTGTTGTAGATTCACAACGTAAAGCATAGCCGTCCGCCGCCTTCATGGTTAAGTTTCTCACTGCCTCATGTAGCTCACAAGTTTTCTTCTCAGTGATAGAATCCACGGGGTATGTTTGGTTCGATGCCTCATCAGCACCGACCGTCGTGGAAGCCACGCTGCTTTTCCGTTGAGACGGACCCTCATCTTGCAGCTGCAGCTGATGAGTTGCCCCTCGAGAAGATTGCGCGCGCCGCAATTCATCTAGTTCCTGTTGTTGTTGGCTAATGATATTTTCCACTTTGCTCAACCGGTCGTGTTGCTCCTGCTCCTTCCTCCTCTTAGCTCTTTCTCGGCTTCTATAAGAGTCACGGTCCTCAGGAAACCCTTCATGCCACGTCACACCTCCCCTGCCTCGAACAGATCCTCCTTTTTCTTTAGTACCGAGGGCCTTCCACAACTCGTCGTATTCTCTGTCGGGAAAAAACCTTCCCTCACGAGCATCGGCGATTGCATCCAGAATTGTTTGCCGGGTATAGGAGTTTCTTTCATTTCATCAACTATTACATCGCCTGTTGCGACGTCATACTCCCCCCATGAGCAAGTATCCAATTTCTGACCCTACGGGGCCACAAATCTGTAACTGGAATGATCCCTTTTTTGCGCATAGTGGCCTCAATCCGATCCCACTTAGGCTCGGCAGTTACGTAGCCACCTCCACCCAACTGATGGTGATATATCTTCTTCGCTGCATTCAACTTATTCTTTGCCGATCTTTCCTTGGCTAGTTCTGTATCATTGTATTGCAGAAATGCCGGCCAGTGAGCCGCTGCCTCTCTAGTGTCCCAGTGAAATCTGTAACTTTCTTTTTGTCGACCCAATCACGGTATAATCTGTTCTTCCATTTATCGAATTGTTCAGCCATCTTCTTCAGAGCCCAATGCTTGACTTTGTCCGTCATGGCTTTTGTCCTTTCGGGACTATCCAACTCCGGCAGAGTGAAATGTGCCATGAGCTTCTTCCAACATATATCTTTAGTTCTCTCGGTGACATAATAATTGCCCTCTAAGTTTTTTATCTCATTCCATTCCGAAAGGCTGATCGGAACATTGTCCCTGACAACAACTCCACATTGATGCACAAACTTAGATGCGCTCTTCGGAGGCGCCAACGGTTTGCCATCTGAAGAGACTGACTCAATTCTGAAATGATCTTTTATTCCCAACCCTTTGGCATGGACTCGTTTACTAGTTTGGGTCGATGCGGAGGTCTAAAAAGAAGAAACATTTGTTAATATATATATATACAAATAAATTTTTACATCTAATCAAATAGAGGCTTAATATACCACGCCGGACTGCGAGGGTTCTCCAACTGTGCTAGTTTGCCCTTGGACGTTTTGTTCCTGTCGGGGGCTACCCCCGGGTAGGGTAAAGATGAGGTAAAGACATGTAAGATTAAAGCAGTAAGCTGCCCGAGGTGACAATTGAGCAAGGACGCAGGAGGTCATCCGACGTAAGGTGTACGTCTGAGGTATATTCTCCGAGGTATATCCTCCGAGATATCAACCTCGGGGTAGTCAGCTAGCTACCACAGGAATAAGGTATTCTCTACCGAGGTATAGGATCGGAGTGTTATCCGAGGTTGGCAGCAAGGATCGAGGCATGTCAGAGAGGTCACGGGCGCCGCAGAGCTCGTAGCCCGAAGCTTCAGAGGACGGCGAGGTCCGTCCACGGGTTTCCCGGAAGCTCGGGGGCCTAGGAGCTGACTTGGCTATTTCGGGAAAGGTCTACAGGCTAGACCTCGGCAGGCTACTGAAGTATGACCGGAAGAGGAAAGCTAGGCCTGTCTGGCCTGACAGTCCGGCCGTTGAGCTGGCAGGAGGCAGAGGCTTGTCTTCTACCTTTTGGCCATGCCATTGTTAGTTGTAGGCAGGGGTAAAACTGTACTTCGGCCTATGTATATATGCGCATCTCTACCTCCAGGAGGAGGACGGCAAAAACCCTAGCTCATTTCCCCCTTCGTAGTTTCACCTTCTACCTCGAGCTCTCACTTTGGTAGCATCATACAGCTCGAGGAGCACCTTGTACCTGAGAACACACTGATATATTGAGAGAGGCAAGGCAGGAGTAGGGGTTTTACTTCCTCACGAAGGCCCCGAACCTGGGTACATCGTGGTGTCTTTTGTGTTCTTGGCTTTCTTGCTTTCTTGTGTTCTTGCTTGTGCACGTCTTGAGTGCATAAACCCTCCCCGGATTCCCCCAACGACCATTCGGCCCCAACTAAGCCATACCCATGGCATCTGCCGTGATCCCACCACGACAGTTGGCGCCCACCGTGGGGCAGATTGAGGCGTTGGGTGGAGTTTCCATCCGGACGGGCTCCTCTGAGTGTGTTCTTTCTGGCCTTGTTACCAAGATCGGCGAGTTCGCCTTTGTGAGCGACAATGCGGGGTGCTTCGCCGGCAAGCCTTTCCCCACCGATGGCTTCCTCATGATGCTCGGCAGCTTCCCCACATACGTTGCTGTCGAGGTGGTTCGCGAGTACCCGGAGCAGGTGCTCGTGGACGACGAAACTCCTCTCCTGGCGGCTTTGGGCCGGCGTGTCACTCGCCCTCCGAGGTGTGTGGAGGTGATGATGGCTGGTACCAGCCTGCAGCTAGCAAGGCAGATGCTGGCAAGGTCGCGCTAGCCGAGGTGGAGGCGACGCCAACCGCGCTGCCTGAGAAATCAGGTCGGACGGCGAAGTTTCCGTACGAGAAACCTAGTCAGAATGAGCAGTTGGGCATGCCAAGGGAAGAAGTTCCCTTAGAAGCTATCGTTGATAGGTTAGCTCGGCCACTCGCAGTAGAGGCAAGTGTGGAGCATACGGTGGCCGGGTTAGAGGCAGAGCGCCAGAGGGTGCTGAGAGAAGCTCGGTTGCTGGCCGAGGCTAAGCAGCAGTTCGATATGGAGCAGAAGGAGTACAATGCTGCACATGGTATAGAGGATGGTTTTACTCCGGTTGTGCGGCGTAAGAAAGCTGCTCTGCTCAACCGAGGCAAGGACCTCTATGGGAGATGGCTAGGGCTGCAGTCTCGGGCTCGAGTAAGGCAACAAGTAGCAGGTCGGCTACTGGTAGGCCGGTGTATAGTTCACCAGCTAAGAACCTTAGAGCAGCCGAAGCAGTAAGGGCCGGGCTATCGGAGTTGACCGGAGATGCATGGCGTGAGCAGCAGAAGCGGCTCAATGAGTTAGTGCATGTGGCCAGCAAGCAAAATGAAGCCCTCCGCAAGGCCGGGCTTGGCGGTTCGCAGGCGGTCCATTCGATTAGGCCAGTTAGCCAGGGGTCCAAGGGGCAAGCCTCGTCTCCACACGTCGGAGGAGCCGATCGTGCCCGGAGTGTCACTTCAGGTCGGAACAAGGAGATGCAGCTGCAAGTGTACGATCCGGTGTTAGCTGGGAAGCAAAAGGTCGGCAACGCTAGCCGAGCCAATGGAGACCCCGGCCCAGGTGATGCAAGCCGAGCTAAGGGCCGTTCAGCTCAGGGAAATCAGAACGGTGGGCAAGCAGCGTCGGCTGGCCGAGGTAAACCACCTCAGCCCCCGAGGCATCAGCAGCAACCCCGGCCGCAGGAGCAGTATCAGCAAGAGCCGGAGTATGTTCCGCAGCCGAAGAACGTCGGTCGAGGTGGCGACCGATATGATGATGGAAATTCAGCCATGGAGCGGGCTGGATTCTATAGAGTGGATGGTGCATTGGGAGAGCGTATCGGAGCTCGGACGTTGCCTACAGGTGATGCGCGCTACAAGCTAGATCGGATTTACATGTCCGAGAATTGGAGGAGGAAGGCCCTCCTGGTCCGGCGTGTTTTGGACCTCGGATCATGAAGGAACCACCTCCACCAGTGTCTCAGTTTCAGTTGGGTCGGAGTACCAGGCCGTACAATGGGAGCACCAAGCCGCAAGATTGGCTAGCTGATTATGTTTCAGCAGTATACATTGCGGGGGGCAATCGCCGATGGGCGGTCCGGTATCTCCCGCACATGTTGGAAGGTCCTGCTCGGATCTGGCTGAACAATCTGCCGGAGAATAGCATCGATTGCTGGCTGGATTTAGAGGAGGCATTCAATAGCAACTTCGCCAGCACTTACAGGAGGCCAAACCGACCTCAGCTTTTGCAGGCGTGCAAGCAGGAGGACAATGAGACTGACCGAGAATTCTTGACTCGGTGGAGCAATGTTCGGAACTCCTGTGAGGGAGTTATCGAAGCACAGGCTATAGCGTGGTTTGCTGATGGATGTCGGTATGGTAGCATGTTGTGGCAGAGGCTCCAGAGAGATATGCCAAAGACTCTGGCCGAGACGATTCGGATAGCTGATTCCTATGCCCTTGGCGATCCGATGCAGCCTCTGCTGGATGGGAATGCCCGGAACAGGAGGAATCCGATGAACAACCGCAACAACGGACCGAGGTTTGATAACCGTCAAGAGTTCGGGCAGAAGAGGAGAGAACCAGATTTCCAAGTCAATGCTGTAAACCCAAGTCAGTCCGGACCTGGAGGCGCCCAGAAACCGAAGACTGAGGGTCAGGCGTGGACTCCGAACCAGAACCAGAATCAGGGAGGTGGTGCGAAGCAGTGGCAGGAGGCCGGACCACCTGTGACTTACGAGTCATTGGTGAATGGACCATGTATCTATCATGGCAGGAATGGCAGAACACCCAACCATACCACTCTGCAGTGTAGTTTTCATCACCGAACCGCTGCAGAAGGGGCGAAAGCTGGGGCAAACCGGAGTGGGCCACCG
This sequence comes from Poa pratensis, assembly GCA_947311845.1. Lineage (NCBI taxonomy): Eukaryota > Viridiplantae > Streptophyta > Magnoliopsida > Poales > Poaceae > Poa > Poa pratensis. Next base: position 17,543,585 of record CAMZMU010000103.1, read on the forward strand.
AACCAATGGCGTAGACCTCAATATCCGAACACGCAGCAGCAGCATAAGCCGACCATAGCGGCGCAGAATCAGAGCTTAACCGGAGCAAATTCAACCCCGGTGCATGCGGCCCAAAACCAGAAGACGGTGCAGGCGAAACCGGTGAATGCAGTGAGTGCCCAGGGCAACAACAACAACGGTGGTGCCGGCCAAAGCCAAACGTGGTCCTTTGAGAATCAGAGGTATGAGAACCCCGGTAATGATTATAGGGAAGTACATCAGAGCTACGTGGTGTTTGTGACTGAGTCAACTGATAAGAAGAGTATGCTGAGGCGTGCCAAGGAGGTGAATGCAGTAACTCCGGCGGTGGTGAAATACATGAACTGGTCCGAGCAAGAGATCACTTGGAGCAGGCAAGATACACCTCGGATCATGCCGAGCCCTGGAAACTATGCACTGGTGGTGGATCCGACGTTTTGTGGGCCGACCAACAATGTGAGATTCACCCGAGTCTTGGTGGACAATGGGAGTGCCATAAATATCATGTACCGAGACACAATGGTCAAGCTGGGATACTCACCGAACCAGTTGCAGCCTAGCAGCTGTACATTTCACGGTATTGTGCCCGGGGTCTCTTGTGCACCTATGGGAAAGATTTGGGTCGACGTGGGTTTTGGTACCCGAGATAACAGCCGAGTTGAAAGTCTTGAGTTCGAGGTTGTGGACTTGCAGAGCCCTTACCATGCCTTGCTGGGAAGGCCAGCCTTGGCCAAGTTCATGATCTCCACTCATGTGGCTTACCTAAAGATGAAAATGCCGGGGCCCAAGGGAATAATAACCATTTCTGGTGACTACAAGAAGGCTATGCAATGTGCCTCGGCGGGATCTAGTTTAGCCGAGTCCTTGGTGATCGCGGCGGAGAAGAAGCAACTTCAGAAGGTGGTGGCAATGGCGCAGTCTACTCAGCTCGGCATGTCCGGACTAATTACTCCGGACATGAGCGCTTCATTCGAGGTGCCCAAGGAGACCAAGAAAATCCCGCTGGACTCGGAGAACCCGGAGCGTTTCGCCATCATTGGTACTGGCATGGACGAGAAATAGGAAAGCGCGCTCTGTCACTTCCTCCGTGAGAATCGGGACATTTTTGCATGGTCGGCTAAAGACCTGCCAGGTGTTCCGAGGGAGTTGGCAGAGCACTCTTTGTTTGTTCGGCCAGAGGTGAAACCAGTGCGTCAACCGACGCGGCGGCTCTCAGATGACCGAAGAAAGGTGGTACTCGAAGAACTGGCGAAGTTACTGGCTGCAGGCTTCATCATGGAAGTGCTGCATCCGGACTGGATATCTAATCCAGTCCTCGTGGAGAAAAAGAAGGACGAACCGGCGGTAGTCAAGGTGTGGCGCATGTGCATTGACTTCACCAACCTGAACAAGGCGTGCCCGAAGGATCCCTTTCCTTTACCTCGGATTGATCAAGTGATCGATTCTACGGCTGGATGTGAGCTGTTGTCTTTTATTGATGCATATTCTGGTTTTCACCAGATCCCACTGAACACTGATGATCAAATAAAGACTGCCTTTATTACCCCGTACGGGGCGTATTGCTATCGTGTCATGTGTTTCGGTTTGAGAAATGCCGGGGCAACTTATCAAAGGTGTATGCAGAAGTGCTTACATTCTCAAATGGGCAAGAATGTGCAAGTGTATGTCGATGACATTGTTATCAAAACTAAAAAGAAGCATACTCTCATCGAAGACCTCGAAGAGACATTTGCAAATTTAAGAAAGTATCGGTTGAAACTTAACCCGGACAAGTGCACCTTTGGTGTCCCGGCTGGAAAATTGCTCGGTTTCCTCGTATCGAGCCGAGGTATAGAAGTTAACCCGGCTAAGATCCGAGCTATCGAAAGAATGAAGTTGCCGAACTGTTTAAAAGATGTGCAGAAGTTCACGGGATGCCTTGCATCTTTAAGTCGGTTTGTAAGTCGGCTAGGAGAAAAAGCCTTACCATTGTATCAACTTATGAAGAAAAGTACCAGTTTCACTTGGACCCCGCAGGCGGACGCGGCGTTCAATGAGCTGAAGAAGATGTTGTCCACTGCTCCGGTGTTGGCATCCCCTTTGCAGAATGAACCGATGTTGATATACATTGCGGCTACAAACCGGGTCGTAAGTGTTGCAGTGGTGGTGGAGCGAGACGAAGGAGGCAAATCGGTGCAGAGACCAATCTACTACCTGAGCGAGGTGATATCCACGTCGAAGCAAAACTACCCCCACTACCAGAAGATGACGTACGGAGTATACCTGGCGGTTAAGAAACTGAAGCATTACTTCCAAGAGCATCCCATGACGGTGGTATGTGATGCTCCAATCTCGGAGATCATCGGATGCAAGGACGCAACTGGGCGAGTTGCCAAATGGGCGATCGAGGTATCTCCATACACTCCGCATTATGAAAGGCGAGATGCAATCAAGTCGCAGGCGCTGCCGGACTTTTTATGCGATTGGGCCGAGATGCAATATGAGCCGCCCTTGCCGGACTATAATTATTGGAAGATGCACTTTGATGGGTCCAAGACCAAGGTCGGATTAGGTGCCGGCATAGTCCTAACCTCGCCGAAGCAAGACCAGTTGAAGTATGTGCTGCAAATCCATTTCTCGGCGTCGAACAACGTGGCGGAGTATGAGGCCCTGATCCATGGGCTCAAGGTGGCAAAGGAGATAGGCGTCCGGCGTATAGAATGCTTCGGCGATTCAGCTTTGGTGGTGCATCAATCCACCGGCACTTGGGATGCATTGGATGCGAACATGGAGTTGTATCGGTTTCATGTGCAAAAGGTGTCTGGGTTTTCGAAGGATGTGAGTACAAGCACATACCTCGGGGGGAGAATGAAGCCGCCGACGTATTGTCCAAGCTCGGTTCATCCAAAGAACCGGTGCCACCGGGGATAGCATGAACCATTTGAGAACTCCTTCAATCAAGCCTTCTCCTGACTCCGAGTCAATTTTCTTACCACCAAGTTCGGAGTCTGAGCCTATTCCTATGGAGGTAGACGTCGGATGCGTTTGGCCGGACTCGGGGACTGCTTCGCAGTATCCGAGGACTGATGGAGCTTTTCCTATGGAGTAGATGATGGGAACTTCGGGTCTGACCCGGGGACTTCGCACCAACACTCGGGGACTGGCCGAGCAATGGTAGGAAATCATGAAGGAGATCATGGCGACCGAACCAATGGAGATAGATGAGAGCTTTTTCCTCTACATCCAGTGCCGGAATGGGCGGAGCAGATCATGAACTTCATAGCTGGAAGTTTGCCAAGTGATACAACCGAGGCAAGGAGAATCCAGAGGAGAGCTAAGGGATACACCATCATCAACAAGGAGCTATACAAGAGAAGTGTGACCGAGGTGTTGCAGAGGTGTGTCGAACCAGCTGAAGGCAAGGAGATGCTTTTAGAAATCCACCAAGGAGAATGTGGACATCATTGCAGCACAAGAGCTCTGGTGGCCAAGGTGTTCCGGCACGGGTTCTATTGGCCCACCGCCAATGCCGATGCAGAAGATATAGTTCGGAAATGTGAAGGGTGCCAAAGGTTCGCCAAGCAGCAGCACATGCCAGCTTCGGCGCTCAAGACCATTCCTATCACGTGGCCCTTTGCAGTTTGGTGTCTGGACATGGTGGGAGAATTCAAGCCAGCCCGAGGCAATATGACTCACATACTGGTGATGGTGGACAAATTCACTAAGTGGATCGAGGTGAAGCCAATCCGAAAAGTGGATGGTCATACGGCAGTGACCTTTTTGAAGGAAATAATCCTGAGATATGGATATCCTCATAGTATCATTACAGACAACGGCACGAACTTTGCTGTCGGAGAGTTTGCTCGGTTCTGCATGAGTAAGGGAATTCGACTTGATGTAGCCTCGGTGGCTCACCCACAGGCTAATGGGCAAGTAGAAAGGTCAAATGCATTGGTATTGGCCGGAATCAAAGCTCGGCTAGTAGAACCACTGTTGAAAACACCGGGGTGTTGGATCGATGAGATACCAGCAGTTCTGTGGGGTTAAGGACCACACCGAACAGATCAACTGGCTATACGCCATTTTCATGGTCTATGGGGCCGAGGCAATGCTGCCAACCGACATTGAATATGATGCGCCCAGAGTGGCAATGTACACAGAAGCCGAGGCTAAAGAAGCTCGGGAAGATGCTGTAGATCTGCTTGAGGAAGCAAGAGAATTGGCCTTATCTCGGTCAGCAATATATCAGCAGGGTCTCCGACGCTATCAAAGTCGGCATGTAAAACCCCGAAAGTTTAATGAAGGAGATCTAGTGCTGAGGCTTGTTCAGCGCAGCAAAGGTCGGCACAAGTTGTCACCTCCATGGGAGGGACCATACATTGTGAGCCGAGCTTTGCACAATGATTCGTACTATCTTATAGATGCACAGGAGCCAAGGGGAGATGGGCTGGATAGACCCGATGCGGAGCTTCAGCGTCCATGGAATGTAGCTCTACTCCGACCCTTCTACTGTTGAAGGAAGTAATGTATGTACCTCGGCTGATCTTTAATAAAAACTTCGGCACCTCGAGAGTGAGCTCGGGGACTGCCTCGCTCTTATGATTGCATGTTTCTTTTTGTTTGTACTCTTTTTCGTTCGTATGCCGACTATTTTGAACCTCGTCTCAAACTTCAAGTACTGTATGCTATGTAACTAATCTTGTGACTCGACTGACGAACGCCAGCATGGCAGTCAAGAGCAAAGACGAAAGAACATGGGAAACATGAAAATGAACTCGGGGACTCGGTCCAAAAAGACAGTTCGGCATATGTCGTTTACTAACCCCTGTTTTTACTTCTTTTTTATGTCGGATGACTTTGAAACATACCTCGGAATTTACCAAGTACTGTATGCTATGAACAACAATCTTGTGACTCGACTGTCGAACGCCAGAATGGCAGACAAGAGCAAAGAATGCCAAATATAGTAAACACGAAAGTAAACTCGAGCAATCATTCAAAAGGATTCGACATAAAGCTTAGAAAAGCATGGTTCGAATAAGCATGATAGTAACAGAGGTAGCAAAGGAACTACTTAAGTTTGATTACATCTGCGTCCCGGCATACCGGGGATTTAATGAAGTTTTCCAGTGCATAGGTTCAGGTCGAGGAATTTGAATTACGTCGGCAGCAGCCGACGCATCAGGAGTGGGCTCCGGAGTAGAGGTAGCCTGGGAAGTGCTGGCAACATCGGCAGTAACCTCGGCATCAGTTTGGGGCGGATCCTCGGTTTCTTCCTCGGCATCGGAGGCTGTTCATATTCGCCATCTTCGCCATCTTCTTCTTCTCCTGTCGCAATCCTCGGCGTCGGAGTAGGTGTCTCCTTCGCTCAAGTTCTTTGTGTTGGCATATCCAGCGAAGAAGGCAGCCATCTTTTCGCGGCGCTTGATGAGAGTTGGGTCCGAGGACCAGGGCGAGCCTCGGCGAAGAGTGTCCATCTTTTCGAGGTCGATCTTCTCGCACCAAGTCATGATGAATTTGAGAGCGGCATCAGCTCCAGCGCGAGCTGAAGATGAACGCCACTCTCGGAGTCTTTGTTCGGCTTCACGAAGCTTGGAGGCAAGATCTCGGTAGTTTGGGAGCATCAGCAAGAGGCCATAAGGCTCGGAAAGCAGACACCTGCATCGAGAAGTTCGACCCAATGGTTCTCAAGGGATGGATCCGAGACTTGATGGCCACGATATGGTCCTCAACGGTCCAATCGGGGTTCTGTTCGTTCCGCCTCTCCCTGTGCCGACCAGTGATGCTGCGGGCCGCAACTTGGGTGTAGGTAAAATGCTCTATAGTAGGGTAGCCTGTTATCAGTGTGAGAAATGGTTCGGCAGAGAACCAATGGTGTGGAGGACAAAGAAAAGCTAAGGGAGGCAAGAAACTTACCGTCCATCTCGCGGTTGATAGTTTGCAGCGTCGGGAGAAACTGGTTGACCTGCGCCTGCAGAGCTTCCAAAGCCTCTGTGGCCGAGTTGGCGCGGACCTCGGCTACTTGGAGAGCTTCTTGGTGGTCTTGGCAGAATCCTCCCGAAGTTTCTTCTCTGCCTCGACGGCCTTATCCTTCTCATCCTTCAGCTTCTCCGTTTCTGATTTCCGGAGCCCATCAATGCGCTTGAGCTCCCTTACCAGACGAGCTACTTCGGCTTTCTCTTGTTGTAGCTTCTCTTCCAAAGAGTTCTTTTCTGCAAGGACGGCCTTGTGCTCGTCGTGGAGTTTCTTGTGGTCAAACAAGAGGGTATGAAAGATATCTGTGCGGATGTTCATAGTATTCTGCAAGGAAGAAAAATATAGCTCGGTTAGAAAGGCTATACCTCGACAAGAGTCTCGGGGACTCGGAGTCAAATCATTGGGAAAATGTTGCCGGGGTATGCCTCGACATGAGTCTCGGGGACTCGTACCCGAGGTGCATGCTAAAGTGAGATAAAATGGATTGGATACGTCGGATGAAAATGGAAAGTTGAGATTCAAGCCAAACAATTTTAACTCCGACGGAGCGTCAATAGTTTACCTCGAATCTCGGGGACTGGGGATGGTGGATATTAGATGAGATACTGCATGAAAGTAAAGAGAATAGGACTTACGTCGATGTTTGAGCAGCACGCAGGGCAGCAGTTTGTAGATCATATACGCTTCGGCCGCAGGCGCTGTTTCCCGCGGATGCTCAGCCACCGGAGCAGCTAGGAGGCCGAGGAGACCTCGTCTGCAGAATTCCAGTCTGCATTGTAGTGTTCCAAGGAGCCGAGGCTCTGGTCACTATCAGTGCGCAGAGGAGGAAATCCCCACGGTCCGCCCTGCTCGATGCCCCTAATCGAGGCCTCCACGGCCAAAGCAGCCTCGGAGCTTGAAGCAGGCCGGTTATCCAATATAAGAGATGCCCTCCGAGCATATTCTTCGGCCGGAGGGGCAGTCTCATCAATGGGTGCGGCGAATGGAGGAATTCGGCGTGTCACCGGGGGAGGAGACCTCGGTTGGATCCTTGAAGGAGAAGAGATAGTCAGGGTGCCAGACCCAGATGTTGGTTTGGGGGTGACCTTGACTTCACCGTCTCTTTCTCTTTCTCCTTGCCCTTCTCCAACGGCAAGGTGGTTTGGCGGAGTGGTTTTTGGGGCTGTTGCTTGGGCTGTTGCTTGCTGTTGCTGCTGTGCTTCTGCTGTTGCTGCTGTTGGTTGCGGGCAGTCTGGCTTCGGGGGGAGAGTCGAGGCTCCGGCAAGGTGGTAGCCGAAGTCCTGGCGCGATTGGTCTCCGCATCCGTTTGAGGACGCGGAGAAGTCTGACCTCGGGTGGGGGCAGATTTCCCCAAGGCCGGGCCAGACCTCGGTGGAGGAGATCCGGGGCGAGAGTTCGTCGGGGAGGTCGTGGCTTCAGAGGCACCAACGGGTGCAGTCATGGAGGATACCTCCTGATCCACGTCTATGGGGGCACTGCAACGAAAAGAAGATGGTCAAGTGTTAATACCGAGATAATATGTTTAAGCAACAAACATTGTTGGCTATAGAAGCAAAGCATTACCCATCCGAGGTAGGAAACCTCTTGCCCCCCGGGCATGAGGAGGATTCCGGACTTCTTCAGCCGACGTCTCTTGACCGGAGCCTCAGTGGGTCCGGAGGCTCCAGTGGCGGATGGTTCGGCGGCCGGAGTTGCGGCACCAGCGCGTTTCCGGCTGGTTGCTGGAGTAAAGTTCGGAAGGTGAGGAAGGCAGGAGAGAGGTACCGCGTTTATTGGTTCCATGACGAGGAACCCCTCCTCGTCATCCGAAATCTCTTGAACTGAAGCTTGTGCTTGAGGCTTACCCGCGGTGGTGATGCGGGCCGAGGCAATGGGCATAAAATCCTCGTCGTCAGGGTCCACGTTGGATGGTGGGTTCCTCGACAGGGAGATCCTCGCCGAAGTGGTCCGCAGGATGGACTCCATCCTCGGCGGTCTGGCGGGCGAACAGCTGTATGGCAGACATATGAAAAGGAGTTAGGAAGAAAATTATCAAGATGAACGTCGGTAGCAAGACCTCGGTGGTAAAGGAGTATCGAAGAAAACGTCGGAATAGCGTACCTGTTTCGCTGGCTTGGTCCTGTAGTGGGGCTCCCTTCCCCATGTCCAAGCATCAGAGATCTTGGACTTGGTGATAGCTCGGACTCGCCGAGCTACCGCGGCATTGTCCAGTGCAATGTGCGTATGTCGGGTGGGGTCATAAAGACCGCTCATGTGGCAGATCTTGTGAGACCTCGCCTGGAGAGGGGAGACCCTGCGCTTCACGAATGTGCAGGCCAGGTCGTCAGCCGTCAGGACTTTCCCGTCGTTCCGGGGTCCTCCGGGTCCTGCCATTTCGCAATATACCCATGGATGGACTTGAGTTCGCCGGTGTGAGGGGGAGCGTAGTCCCAGTTGAGCTGTTCTGTAGGAGGGCTGAGGTTAAACGCCGGCAGGTTGAGGAAGTCCTCTTCGCCGGAGTTCTTCACGTAAAACCACGTCCGGAGCCACTTGCGAACGGTGTCCGGAGTAGTGATACGTGGGAAGATGGAGTTTCGGCGAGGAGCTATGGTGGCAGCTCCGCAGGCGGTTAGTTGCTTGGGCAGATCCTTGTTTTTTGGATCCGGGATCACTTGCCGCTTAAGTTGGAAGTAGCGAGAAAAGAGGTCTACCGTGGCTTTGAGGCCGAGGTATCCCTCAGAGAAGGAAACGATGCAGGAGAGAGTGGTGATGGCGTTGGCGGGGAGGTGATGAACCTGGAGTCCGAACTTGTCGAGGAAGCTCCGGAAGAAATCACTAACGGGCAGTCCGAAGCCGCGCTGGAAGTGCGCGACGAAGACCACCCGTTCCCCTTGCTTGACTTGAGGCTCGAGTTCGCCCTCTGGCAGGCGACACTCTACCCCGGTGGGAATCCGCCGAGTCGCCCTGAGCCACTGGATTTCGTCCGGAGTTACATCCGAACCTTCCCAGCCGGCTCGTTCTCCGACCTCCAGTTCGAGGTCTGGAACCTCGGTTTGTTCCGAAGTCTCAGGAGGAGACATCTCGGCAGAATCAATCTGCAGAAATGCACAGAAGTTTAGCAAAGGAAAAAGTAAATCTGGAATCTAAGGCTATATCTGGCTAACTCAGGAGGAGTTGGGCGGCTATCTAATGTACATAGAGGCATATCTATGCTAGGCGAACATCTGTCCGAGGCATGAAACTAATTTCTACCCAAAAGAGTATGCGAGTAAGATCTACCGGAGGAGGTAAATAGAGTTTTATTCAAGAACATATGAAGAACCAAAGCGCGAAGAGGAAGAAACCTAGAGCAATGCCTAGGGTATCAAGAAAGGGAGTACATACCGTGAAAATGAGGTGCTGAAGGGCGGCGCCGGTGACGCGTTCGCAACGGCGACGAAGGAGCTGCTCGTCGGCGGCGGCGGGAATGCGTTTCTTCTCGACCGGAAGCGGCGGCGCTGGTTGCGATGGAGGCGAAACGGCAAGTGGATGAGGAAGAAGAGGGATGCAGGCCCTGGGCCTGTATTTATAACCGCGGGCGGTAACTGCGCACTACCGCGCGGTTATCGGAGCGGCGAGTGGGATCGTTTGTGCACAATGGCCCACGTGGCACGAAGATAGCGGTGGGCGAGCAGGCCACAGGATCGGTTGCAGGAGGCAAACCGTCGGGCGGTGCGGTTACTGGAGCGCGAAGCGGCGCGAGCGGGGAATCTCCGCTGACGTGGGCCGCGTGGTGGAAAGCACTCGAGTGCTTTGACTGCCGTGGACCAGGAAGTGACGGATGGGACACGTGAACAGTGTTCTCTGACCGAAGTCAGTAAGGATGCAGAATCGAGGGGTTGACGTCCGAGATCTCGGCGGATACTTCGGAAAAGCAGCATGGCCCGAGGAACAGACCGATGGATTTCCGGGGTATTGGTTCGGAACCTGCAAAACATTGTAGCGCATGTGGTTTCGGGTTGAACCTGATGCGGCCTTTCATCCGAGGCTGCAAGACCACATCAGCTTCGGGGACTACTGTCGGGGGGTTACCCCCGGGTAGGGTAAAGATGAGGTAAAGACATGTAAGGTTAAGGCAGTAAGCTGTCCGAGGTGACGATTGAGCAAGGACGCAGGAGGCGTCATCCGACGTAAGGTGTACGTCTGAGGTATATTCTCCGAGGTATATCCTCCGAGATATCAACCTCGGGGCAGTCAGCTAGCTACCACAGGAATAAGGTATTCTCTACCGAGGTATAGGATCAGGAGTGTTATCCGAGGTTGGCAGCAAGGATCGAGGCATGTCAGAGAGGTCACGGGCGCGCAGAGCTCGTAGCCCGAGGCTTCAGAGGACGGCGAGGTCCGTCCACGGGTTTCCCGGAAGCTCGGGGGCCTAGGAGCTGACTTGGCTATTTCGGGAAAGGTCTACAGGCTAGACCTCGGCAGGCTACTGAAGTATGACCGGAAGAGGAAAGCTAGGCCTGTGGCCTGACAGTCCGGCCGTTGAGCTGGCAGGAGGCAGAGGCTTGTCTTCTACCTTTTGGCCATGCCATTGTTAGTTGGAGGCAGGGGTAAAACTGTACTTCGGCCTATGTATATATGCAGCATCTCTACCTCCAGGGAGGAGGACGGCAAAAACCCTAGCTCATTTCCCCCTTCGTAGTTTCACCTTCTACCTCGAGCTCTCACTTTGGTAGCATCATACAGCTCGAGGAGCACCTTGTACCTGAGAACGACACTGATATATTGAGAGAGGCAAGGCAGGAGTAGGGGTTTTACTTCCTCACGAAGGCCCCGAACCTGGGTACATCGTGGTGTCTTTTGTGTTCTTGGCTTTCTTGGTTTCTTGTTCATGTTCTTGTGGTTTCTTGCATGTTCTTGCTTGTGCACGTCTTGAGTGCATAAACCCTCCCCGGATTCCCCCAACGACCATTCGGCCCCAACTAAGCCATACCCATGGCATCTGCCGTGATCCCACCACGACAGTTCCACCTCCATTCCCGGACCGGAGTCGTTCAAAAACTCGGAGCCATCTTCTTCTGCTCCAATGTGTTCATCACCATCCGCGGGTTGCCGGATATAGTCGAGCAACACATCTTCCCTTCTCTGTTTTGGAAGGGAGGAACATCTCCATCGTCCATTGCTTAACTATTACAAAAGAAAATAAAACAATGATAGCATTAGCAGAATAATTCAATGTAGCGAACTTTACACTTAGCAAAATTACATCTACAAATATACCATATCAAAATTTAAACTAACATGAGCGATACTTCATGTGTATTGTATGTGTTACCGGGAAAACGGAAACCGGGAAACCGGGAAGCCGGGAAGCCGGGAAAACGTGAAACCGGAAACCGGAAAACGTGAAAACGGGAAGCCGGGAAGCCGTGAAAACGTGAAACCGGGAAGCCGGAAAGCCGGGAAAACGTGAAACCGGGAAAACATGAAACCGGGAAGTCGGAAAGTAGTGAAGTCGGGAAATCGGAAAGTCCTCCCGACTTCACGACTTTCCGATTTCCCGACTTCACGACTTTCCGTTCCGACTTCCCGACTTCACGACTTTCTGACTTCACGACTTCCCGACTTTCCGACTACGCAAAATTTCTAACACTAAATATTTCTACACTTAGCAAAATCTACCTAAGCAAAATATACTACACTTAACAACAAAAAACTAACCTAGCTAATTAAATTATGAAACTAAAAACTAAACTCAAAACTAACCTAGCTAATTAACACTAACCTAATATGGAAAACACTAACCTAGTATACTAAGCAAAATAAATATACTAAACTAAAAACTAACCTAGCTATTAACACTAACCTAGCATGCAACACTAACCTGCAGATCGATCGGGCGAGGTGGAGGCCGGCGGCGCGCGGCGAGGTGGAGGCCGCGGCGCGGGCGAGCGGCGATGGGGCAGGGGCGCGGCGGCGAGGAACCCGCGGTGGAGGCGCGGACAGGTACGGTGGAGGCCGGCGGCGCGGGCGAGCGGCGACGGGCAGGGGGCGCGGCGGCGATCGAGGAACCCGCGGTGGAGGCGCGCGCGGGCAGGCGGGGACAGCGCGGGCGGCCGGAACGCGGCGGAAGGCTCGGCGGCGCGGCGGAGGGCTCGCCGGAGAATCGGGCAGCCTGACGGCGTGCGGGCGGAGGCGGCGGCGCGGGGGCGCTGGAGGAACTTTGTTCCCGGGTCGTGGCTCAACCTGGGGTCAACTCCCTGGCTTATATACCAGAGGAGCTCTGGTCCCGGGTGGTGCCACGGCCCGGACAAGAGGGTGCCCTGGTCCCGGGTGGTGCCACGACCCGGGACCAGAGGTCTTTTTCATTCGCCACCCCCAACGCGCGCAAATTGACCTCTTGTCCCGGGTGGTTCCACGACCCGGGACCAGAGGTCCCTTTTTTTTCGTTCAACCGCCTAAATTTTCAAACTTTAGCGCGCAAATTTTTGAAAGTTCATTTTAATATGAATTTGAATAGCTTCTGCATACTTTCGAATCTGAAAAAAATTCAACATGAAAAGTTTTTGAATTTGCAAAACTAATCCAAAGCAATTTTCTGTTTTCGAAAATAATTGTTCTAACTATTAACCATTTTGCCATTTTCAATTTAAATGCATTAACTAATATTGTTTAAATTTGAAAGTCATATTTTTCACATCTTCTCGCGTGCCATTTTCAATTTAGAATGCATTAACAAATTTAACCATTTTGAAAGTCAATTTAAAATGCATTAACTAATATTGTTTAAATTTAAAATGCATTAACTAATATTGTTTAAATTTAAAATGCTTCAAAAGTGTTTGCATTAACCATTTTTGCTGGCTCGGAGGCCGTAGGATTAGGGGAACGACGGGAGGAGCCGGGCATGAAACCAAACTGAATCAGGTGGATGTGAAGGGTTTGTGACCGATGGTAATCCTTCTCGTTCCGACAGTTACGACATGGACAACACATAAATTTAAAAAAATGCATTAACTAATATTGTTTAAATTTAAAAGACATCTCTTTATTTTAAAAACATCTTTAACAACATCCAAAAGACTTACATAAAAGGATACATTATTACACATCACTAACAATTACGTTACTACATAAACGGACTTGCTCGAGGCCGTAGATTAGGGGAACGGCGGGAGGAGCCAGCCCCGTTCGCGGCCGCCCGGTTCTCGCGCGCACGTTTGCGGCGGAGGGCAAGATCCATGGAGGATGAGTCTTTCAGCGCCCAATCCAGCTCGGAAGCCTCCTTCGCCTTGAGCTGGCAGGCAGTTCTGGCTCGCTGTACACGGTCGTCGTGGACGACAGGAAGGAGGCTTCAAGGCCTCCTGCATCTGCGGCCCGCCGCGCTCCCCCATGGTCGCTCCAGTCGAAGTCGTCGTCATCATCCTCCTCGTCGGGAGGGGCGGCGGCGACTGGTGGAGGTACGGTCGCGGATCCCCACGCCACCCCTGCGGCGTACGCATCCTCGTCGGGGTCAGGACGTCGGACCACGCGGGCTCGTACTCCTCCGCACCTCCTCCGGCACCGGAGCAGGAGGCCGGTAGCAGGGCATTCCTCTCCACGCCGGGCTCGTGGCATACACGGACTAAAACCGTCATCTATTAGATTACACGGAGATCATCAAGCTAGCCACTACTATTCGTATTACCTTGCCCACTGGAAGACCATGACATGTTTCTTGAAACAAAGTTGGATGACGGCAACATCTCTTTGATCGGCCGTGTACTCGAGATCAAGGCCCATGAACTTCTTGTTGTTGTCTTCCTCCTCTTCAAGCCAATACTTGAAACGAAAGAAAATCCGCACCTTGGCGCTGTCGTTCGTGTAGACGACATTGAGATTGGTCTTGCCATGTGCAAGCACCTTCCCGTAGCGAGTGATTGGATTCATGGTGGAAGGATGGGGGGGGGGGGGGAAGAAGAGAGGAGAGGGGAGACGAACAGAAATGGCTACTGTAGCAATTGCGGTTCCCGTGCGTTTTGATCTCTCGGGCGCGCGGGAGGCAAACCGTCCGGACCTTTAGTCCCGGCGGTATTACGACCCGGACTAGAGGGCTCGCGCCAGGCGAACAGTTGCCTCCACCCCTCTAGTCCCGGCTGTATTACGACCCGGGACTAGTGCTCCCTCACGGCCCGGGACCAGTGGAAAAGGTTTGACCCGAGACTAGTGCCCCCCTCTAGTCTCGGGTCTTAAGCCACCCGGACTAGAGGCAAAATCGGCCCTAGACGAAAGGTCTCGTTTCTAGTAGTGCTCCCCCCCCCCCCCCCCCCCCCCCCCCCGATGAATTGATCAGTCTAGCGAAGCGAAAAGTCTCCGAGACGAGAAGCGTCGAGCGACACACCGCCACACAATAGTCCATTTTTTCCTTCATGACTTCCTCCACTATTGCGATCGGTCGCCAATCACCCACTCCGATCGGTACCTCGTACAGTTGGTCGTGGATTTTGACAAAGAAATTATAGGGCCCATTTCACAGATTTAGCACAGGGCCCCAGATTTTGCCGGCCCGGCCCTGCCTATTATGCCACCCTATAGGTCAGCATCTCCTTCATCATCTTCTCTCCCAATGTGCCTTGTTCCTCATAGATGATCTTCTCTTCTCCCGGTTGGATCTCTTGGTTGTCGCTTTCTACCCCTCGTAAATATAGTTTTAAATTAATTTTAGAACGAGAACACTGGATGTGCAACAACAGTGAAAACTAACTTTCTCTTAATTTTCCTTTGCCATCCTAACCAAATCCATCTCTCTTTTCCAGAACAAATCAAGTCGCTGAGTGCCACGGCGGGTAGCCTCGCTGGAGAAATGCTCGGTGAATCACCCCGGCTGGCTGGCTGGCTGGCACGAGTCCAAGACTCCAAAGTTCACGGAGGGGCGAAAGAAAGCGCAAAATCACAGAGCCGCAGCCAATGACGACGGGTAGCTCTCGGAGCGAGACGCGCCGAGTCCAAGTGCAGCGAAAAAAGTGTCATCCATGCATGCAGCATGCACATCTTCGTCGAGCCTCTCGTGACTCCACGCTCCACCGCCGTTTTCCTTTTCACGCAAGGCAACTCCGACTTGCTTCGTCATAGGGGAGGCGCTCATTCATTGGCACATCGCTTGGCCTGCAGTGCCTGGCCAGAATTTGTGGATAACGTCGCACAGTGTGGCGCCCGTGACGAATCACTGATCGGTTACTTGCTTCGCTCTCGAGCGTTTCCAACTTTCCATTTGATCGCTCGAAGCTGTATTCAGGTACAGTAACTTATTTGAGATTGCAATTCGTGGATAGAAAATGGTCACTATGTCTATATTATTATTTTGGCCTACTCGAACAAGCATTGGCTTCGCTTGACGTTGCCTGTTTTGCTTTCAGTTTGCTAACACAGAAAAATGCGAGTGTGAGACCAAGATCACTTTGTAACTAAATGGGGTTTTAACGAATGATGGGTGTGTACAAATACTAGATACCTCCGCATATACCTTTGGAAACTTAAAATACCGCTTAAGATTGAAGTGTTTACGTGGTTTCTTATCAAAAAATCTTGCTTACAAAGGATAACCTTTGCTAAAATAAAGTGGAAAGGGTCTAAGAAATGCTCTTCATTTATGTCTTGTCCTTTTGCGCGGCTTGTTTGGCGCATAGTGTTTTGTACCTATAATATTTCTCCAGCAACCAATACAAGTTAATATGTTGGTAATTGGTTGAATGGTATCGACAAGTAGATTAAAGCTGCATGAATTCGTATAGGGGGTTCAGCCTTATGTTGGTCGATTTAGAACTGTCACAGTACCTTGTTTTTAATATTACAAATGATTTTCATGTTTTGCAGGTTATCAATATGGTTGTTCATTGATTCAATTATGGGCGTTTCATCACCCGGTGAATCAGCGGTAGCTTATGATTACTAGGTGTACTCGATCGGCTCCTGGCGGTCGCTAAGAATATTTTCAGCCAGTCTATCTGGCATCATATTAGTCCGCTGTAAGATGCTTAGTTGCTATATTTATCATTTTTTGTTTGTTGATTCATATTTCAATGTTATGTGATCCGGGATTTGTTTACACTTTATACTATGAAACGCTGCAATAAAAAGATGTGTATGGCTTGATACATACGCCGGTGTTTCACTCACTTCTCGGAAAAAAGTAGAGTACGTGCAACGTGGCTCTTCGTGCATGCATCATTTCCATCATCTGTCGTTCTTAATCCAAGAGTGGACAAGAGGTGACCAGCGCGCCATTTCCATGAAATCCAATCGTATTCGCGGCACTGCAACTTGCAACGGCGCTACTTGATTAGGATCTCTTGCCAATTAGCAATTGATTCTTTGGAAGCGGGATCAATATACCAGCCTATTACTATTGCTCGTGGCCGAGAAAATTCGAGCCAGCCTGCTGGCTAAGTCGATGATAGCACTAATTGCAAAATAAATAAATAAAAGGAACGAACAAATCTAACCCAGCATTTCTTAGCAAATGATCCAAATCTCTTGGTAAGCTGACTCCAGTATATAGGACCAAGAATAAGTAAACACATACGGGCACTAATGATTGTTTTTTTTTAGAAAAATACACCTAGGAAAGTGAACCAGAGAGCCAAAGAAAGCTTGGGAACCCATGCGGCCTAGAACATCCACAATGCAGGAACGATTGATGAGGCGCTACAGGAATTTCGGAATAAAATTGGCTGCGGTGTTTGGCCCACCATCACAATGCCGAGCGCTTGTTCAAAACGCTAATTATCCTACGATCTGCACGTAGTAACGAAAGAAAGAAAAAATAGCGTCAGGCTGTAATTTTTCCATCGAGCGCCATCAATTGATGCATTAAATACTGCTAGACTCCCCGCTTGGTTCCCTGATTTTAACCAATACTATCGTGCAATCTTATAGCCAACCTTATAGTCCACCTTACTATATAACTATTTTCAAGTGGTGGCTATAAGAGCAAGTACACTAGAATGACGTGGGCGGGCTATAAGAATTAAAATAACTAGATGATACCCCGCGCGTTGCTGCGGGAATATTTGGTGTTGTGAATAAGAATTCATTTAACTCTCTGAAAACTTTGAACTAAAGCAGGCATTTCATTATATGAAAGTCGGTAAAAATATATTACATGATCTGAGTACTCAATGAGTGCAGGGGTAATATTTAGTGTCGGTGTCAAATCTTTTCGACGTCATAAAGGATATCTGTAAATGTTTCTTCATGTTTTGTGTATTCAGTTGAGAAGAACGGATGATATGATCCAAGTATACATTGAGGAGACCCTCGGCAAACAACACCCAGAGACATGTTCAAAACAGGGGTGCTCATACTATTACAGATGAAATATACCTTTCATGAAAAGCAAGGGAATTGATACTTAAAATAGGAGATATCATGTAGATAGTGTCTTGCAATGCTCCAATTCAAGGTAATAGTATATTAACTTCTGGATCGGCACAGTGAGACAACTTGAGGATGCATATCATCATGCAGACTGCAAAAGTAATGACATGAGATCCCAAAAATATCAAACTATGCTTAAATGTCGGTTAGTTACGACTTCTTGGTATATAATGCTAGTGCAGTTGTACTGATATATAACATGGTTTGTGTATATATGCTTAATCACGTTAACGTATATTCAGTCTCTGCCTCTGTCAGCTCCACAACTTCTAACAACTAATGAAAGAAATTTAGCACGTGAAGTTATCCAAAAGCACTAAAGTTTTTAGTTTGCATCTGAACTTGGAGAATTCAGCAAAGGATGAAAGTATCTTCTGGTAAGCATCAACAACTGAAACAGATTTCAGGGGGCTATTTGTTCTGAAGTGGTTGTGACATAGCTTCTCTTGACACTAAACAAATATCAAAAGGCTCCTGGGACGGTACCTTTTATGATCTTCAAGGTGAGAGCATATCATAGGGTACGACAGTTGAAACATGCAAATGTAATGCTTTCCTGTAAACATACATAGGTTCTTAAACTTGCTTCCATGTTGGCAAGTGGCATATGAGAGAATCTAAACAGAAGTTCCTTCACATCTTTGCAACTCATCCAATACAGGGAAAGAATAAGGCCATGAGAGATCTCCATGACCAAAAGAGTACGTTATACGGGATGCAGATGAACTTTCCATTTTTCTTGCCTGCAATTAGTGCAATGAACAAAAAACATTCGCCAGTATAGACTTCTAGAATATTAAATAAATTTCAAGTGAGGTTCGAGGGCAACAAATACATGCGAGCGGCAAAAGTAAGAAAATGGTGCTCATTCAATGTAAATTTTAAATTAAGATTAAGATATGAGAGGTTGTTTACCAATGCAAGGAGGTACTGATGTTCAGCGTCAGTAGTTTTGTACACGTGATGGTAGTCTCTTCATCCTTTGGTTAACGACCATCACGCAGAATCCAACAGCAATCCAATCAAATCGTGGGGGCTTGAGTTGCAGCGCGCATAATCAAACGGAAATCCAATCCAATCAGGGGGCAAAACGTCGAGCAGCTTTCGAGCCGTAGCGCAACCTGAAAGATTGACATACCTCAGCCGGAGTATAATAAAGAAAGTGAAAAGGAAAATCGAGTGCACACAACTATCCGAGTTCATGACAACGCTAGAGATGTGGCTGCGAACAGGCGTGCTGGATGTCTAGGGCATCACGGGTAGGTTTTTAAATATGGAGACGATGACGGCTCAGTTCAACCCAGCAGTTTCTTGGGCATTTGCACGCTGAGATTCGTGAGTTAGTGGAGAGTCATGAGGGAGAGGAAGAGAGAGCGCCGTCGTGGAGATTGACCAAGAGGAGGATGCATTAGGGCTGAATTTATGGGCTGCACCGTTGGTCTTTTCTCTGGTTGGAAACATATGGCGATAAATCAAAGGCAGAACTGGAAACAAACACAATACGGGACGTGCTTTTGCTGATGTGGCAGGCTGGTGAGGTGGATAGGCTGCATGTTGAGAGAATTCCTTGTAGTGGGTCTTTCCTATTTAGATATAGAAAATATATTTGTGCATAGTTGGAGTAGGGAGAAGAGGAGTGGGCTCTCATGCAAGAGCCAGCTCTAGCACGTGCTCCTAGTCACTTTGTGAGAGTGAATGGTGGGCCATGTATCAATAAAATAAATTATCTTTGTGTCTTACTATTGTACATGTTGTCTATAGAGATGGTTATAGATGACATGTCATTGTCTTATAGCCAGCACTTGACTCTACTATTGTACTTGCTCTAAGCGACATGGCAGATCCATATAGCCAGCAGCTGGCTATACTATTAACCATACTATTAGAATTAGAGCATCATCAACGTCTAATCAGACGCTTAAGCATTAAAATAAATCGAATCAGATGCTAGCGTTTCCCTTTGCAACGCGCGCTGCTATCCGAGACACTAATTAAACGCTTCCGTAGGTTTCCATTTTTCATGCGCCAGGCAGAATAAGAGTTAGCGTCGGGCGATCAGGATTTGCACCGGACGCCCAGGATCGAAGCCTCCAACTGCAGATGGGCAGAATTAGCGCATATAGCGCCGCGTTGTGGATGATCTTATAATGCTACTCCTAAGAGGTGGCTAAAAGCTACTCTCTGTTCCCAGTGGCGGAGCCACCATGTATTGATTGGGTTCACATGAACCCAACAAAATTAGATTAGTCTCTTTACATTCACACATAAATTCACTGGTTATACCTACTCTGAACCTATTCTTACAAAGCAATGAACCAATCAAAAAATGTTCTAGCTTCGCCTCTGTCTGTTCCTAAATATAAAATGTTTTATCTTTTGTCCGTATTCACATGTGTTTACATGTATTTAGACATGTTTTGATGTATATATTCAGGTTCGCATGTAGTCAACATGTGAGGGAGCTAAAATATCTTATATTTATAAATGGATGGAGTAAATAGTAAACGACTATACACCCATGACAACCTCAACGTTGCTGCCGGTGAGCAGCATTACACAATCTATGCCTTCAAGACCGGAGAAGATTGTTCTTATCGAGCAAGAAAAAAAATGCAATGATTCCATTTATACAAGCTCAATCCATACACTTTGGCACTTAGGGGTATATTCACAAAATAAAAAATAATAATTTGCGGAAGAAAATACACACCACGGGAATTTTGGGATGTAAAAACATACCAATGTGATTGATGACAACAAGTTTAGTTACCATGCAACAAATTTACACAACAATTTAATATGTTTAGTTTCATGCAACAAATTTAATTTCTTAAAGTGATGAGATACGTATGTACAATAACAAGCCTATTGCATAAGAACATAGCAGATAATAAAATTTACACATGCAAACATACTAGAATCCTCACTAAGTTTTTTCATTGGTGATTACTCTAAACAATATTGTTTGGATAACGAGTACAAAGCATGCAGCCTTTGTTAATTTTTGACTTGCTAGAAAATTTTGACCATAAAGTAGTGGCATTGGTTCAGTTTATACGCTACAAGTTTCTATGAAGAGTCTTACTTAATCATACACTTGAAACTTGTGTTGAGAAATTAGTTAGATCGTACTCTATATGGATATTTACCATAATATTTATAAATTATATAGATTATGCATTGTACAAAACATAACTCTAAAGCAAACTTTGTTATAAAATACATCTTAGTATCTTCCAATGAATTCACTACAAACAAAATACTAAACCAACTATATTTTTTAATGTTGTCAGTTATGTGGAAAAACTATGCGAACAAATATAAAAATGTAATTGGAATATTATAACATGATAAAAATCAGACTAGAAAAGCCTAAAAGTCCAATATAAATTCTCTTCCTTTTATACTCGTCGGGCCAAACACAATATTGGACCGGCCCTGTTGATGTTAAAAACTTCTCAATGTTATCATCTATTAGCTAGGACAACTTTGTTCCACGAGTTGTGTTGCTCCACTCGGAGGGACGCCCGGCGACGAGGTCAATACTCACAAATTTCGACAGAGAGGAGATTCAACGACGAGTCTCACCAAGATGAGGGGTATTTTTTCTTCGTTGATTGTGGGCCCAATCTGTCAAAGGGAACAAGGGCAAATCGGATCCCAAGCAAAAAAATCGAAGCCACACACCACGCGAATGAGCCGTCGCCTCCTTCCCCATGACAGCCACCTCCTCCTCCTTGTCGCCGGGGGTCGCCTCTTCCAGTCTACAGGCTCCGCCACTGCAGTCACCGGTAAACCTCCCCCCTCCCCTCCGTTTGATTCTACATGGTCGGCTCCCATCTCCACAGCAGTCGGGTGCCCTAGTCTGCTCCGATTTCTTGGGCATGGTCAAGTGGATCCTACACCTGAAGATTTGTATATTTGCCTCTTCAGTTCTTAACATAGAAATTGTAGGAGATTTATCCACCCTTTTACATCTCGATGTTCCTCTAGAACTCAAATGAAAAAAGGAATAAGACCATCTCTGCAGAGGGTGGGATAACATCAAAGATTTTGAAGAGCCCATTGAGTTGTCCACCTCAATTGGTGAGTTCTTATGACCATTGCATGTGTTGTGGTCTAGGAAATAACCTCTTCTGACGGGTTGTAGAACTGTTGATCTATTTCCATACTGGTGTGCAAAAAGTTCACGCGCACAAAGTAATGAAACATGAATTTGAATAAGTGACCACCGAAATTTGAAGCCATCGAATAAAACTGAAGCGTCAGACGACAAAATGGAAGATCAAAATTAGACGATATGCAGGACCAAAACAATACAAGATTAACCTATCAAAATGATGGAAATGAAACGCGGGTACATATCGATAAAGCTCAAATAAGCTACCAATCTAGCATCACTTTTAGTATGCCATTACTTTTAAAAGGAACTTTAAAAATCTGAACATTTGCGGTTTTTAAGAGGAGGCGAGCAAGACGAGGAGAAGCTTCTTTCTCATTTTTCTTGGGAAGTATTATTAAATTTGTTTAGTAATTAGATGATTTTTGAGTGGTGTTGTTACAACACGGTTGTTCATGCAATCGTCAGCAATCGTTCTTTGTCATGGAAGGAACAAGCGTGTTGTTTCTATTCCTCCCGCGATTTCAAAATAGGTGTCATATTTTGTGTCGTTAAGAAAAACATTTAAAGAATACGCTAATATTGTGTAATGTATAATACAATATCATAACACCAAGTAACTTCACACACAAATATAATGATATCAATTTCATGACACAAGAATACATCAATCTAGAGAGTAATTGTTGGTCAAAGATTTATTAGTGAACAAAATAAGCCACCTATTTTGAACACAGGGGTAATTTCGGAATATTCGTCGCATCTCACTGCAAGTTGCAACCATGCATAAATGTGGTTCACTCGCCAACTACTCCAGTAATCGATATATGTTTGGTTTTCATATATTCCCTTTATTAAAAAACTAGTAATTGATTTTGTGGAGGTACAAACAGTACTATTTGTGGACAAGAAAATTCGAGCAATTCGATCTGGTAGCTGCCACCTTCCCCTCTACCTGTAGCCACATTAACTAAGGGTGTGTTTGGTTGAGGGGGTATGCCCAAAGTTGTAGCGGTAGCCATTTTTTAGTGGCTACCATACGTTTGGTTGAGAGGGTGGGGGTGGCAGGGGTATCCAGATTCCCCGAATATTCCTGCGAAACGGTGGCTCCGCTCGTCCCACCAAATCGGGCGGATGGCGCTAACCACCGCTGACTCCCGCGCTAGTCTCACCCGAAAATATTTTTCGCGACGTTTCCGCTGGCTCACCGCTCGCGAAAGAAGAGAAAAAAGACCCCAACCTTATCCTATCCCCTCGTCTCTCCTCACATCCTCTCTCGCGAACCAGAGGCGAGGCCGACAAGAAATCGAGGCGGCGCCGGGGACCTCGCCGGAACGACTCCGGGTCGGCGGCGGCGGGTAGCCATCTTCCTCTCCCCTCCATTCCCTTGGTCAGCAGCTGGCCTCTCCCTCCTAGCTCCCAACCCTCCTCTTTTATCTCGGTAAGCAGGGGCGGCGGCGGAATTTGCAAGAAATCGACAGGGGGCGACCAGAGGCGGCGGCGGCGGGGCTAATCCAGATGGCGGCGCGAGGTATCCTCCTCCTTTCCTCTCATTTTCTTGCTCGGCGGCAGGGCCCCTCCTCCTAGCTCGCTTCCTGTCTCTGTCGACGATGGGAACACCAGCTCGGGTAGATGGTTGCAAGGGGCGACGAGGTAGGGGCCGAGCTCGCCTCGAATTTGTGTTGTGCTACTCGTGAAGGTTGCTTGGGAGGGCGTAGAGGCTGCGGCTCCGCTTGCTCTGTGTATCTCAAATCCTTGCACATCTCTGAAATTATTTCTTTCTCTTGTTTGCACAGGGGTACGAGGTGGACGAGCAGATCTGCATTCAACTACCAAAGTTGTGGATTTTGTCACTTGAATCAGTGGTATAATTTTCATCTTCTCTGTATGATGTGTATTGCATTATGTTACATGCTATGTTGAAGTTTGGCCATGGTTGTTTTTGCTCAGTTGGTACTTTGTATTGTAGATGGACACCAAGACAAGGATGTTAATTAATTCAGCAGTGGCATATATGTTTATCTCCATGTTAACTTTGGTTGTGCAATCTAGAAAAAGAAAACTGAGAGAAAGAATTACGTATGGACCGATAGATGAAACTGATAGGATGAGAAGAGAGTATCTAGATAGCAAAGTATGGAAAAATGACACAACTTGTTTGAACATGCTTAGTCTTCGGAGAGCACCATTTTTTCGATTATGCCAACTCTGTAGGGACCGCAAGTTGTTGAAGGACACAATACATTCATCTATTGAGCTACAAGTAGCTATGTTCTTGCATACCGTTGGACACAACGTTAGGAATAGGGTAATTGGCTCGAACTTTGGTAGATCCGGTGAAGTTGTTAGCCGTTATTTTAAAAGAGTCCTCCATGCCATTGGTGAGCTGCGAGATGAGCTTATTAGGAAGCCATCATTGGACACTCCTGCCAAAATAGAAGGGAACCATCGATGGGATCCATACTTCAAGGTATGAGATGGTGTGTCAAAACTTATTTGTTGTAAGTATGGTGATGTCTAGATCATAAACCTTTTTTCTTTTTTCATCCAATAGGATTGTATTGGAGCTATTGATGGAACACATGTGCGAGCCTCCGTTACAAAGATATGGAGGATTCTTTTCGTGGTAGAAAAACCCATACCACACAATATGTGATGGCGGCTGTTGATTTTGATCTTTGGTTCACATATGTGTTGGCTGGTTGGGAGGGGACAGCACATGATGCACTTGTATTACGTGATGCTTTAGAACGTGAGAATGGTTTACGTGTCCCACAAGGTAATAGATTATCAACCATCTATCAATGGTAATATTTATATACCATCCAAATAACCCAAATGTCCCTCCTATGTTAGGAAAATTTTACCTAGTTGATGCTGGATATGGGGCCAAACCGGGGTTCATGCCTCCATTTCGACGTGTGAGATGCCATTTGAATGAGTGGGGAAACAATCCAGTGCAAGATGAGAAGGAGTTGTTCAACCTTAGGCATTCTTCACTACGTGTGTTCGTAGAGCGTGGATTTGGGTCACTCAAGAGAAGATTCAAAATGCTTGATGATGCTCAACCATTTTTTCCCTTTCCTACTCAAGTAGACATTGTTGTAGCTTGTTGCATTATTCACAATTGGGTTATAAATGATGGGATAGACGAATTTATCATACCCGAGGATGAATGGACACCAAACATTCAGCATGCCTCAACATCAAGTGGCCAAGCACAAGAACTTGCATACATGACTAAACTTTGATCTCTCCTTGGAGTATGGCATGTAAGACTTGTAGCTAGGCTAAGTAATATTGTCGAGGCTAAGTAATATTGTCGAATTATGACTTGGACTTTGAATATCAGTTTTAATTACTAATTTCGAAATTATGTTGAGGCTTGTTCTTCAGATTTATTGTTGTTAGATTATTGTTGTCAATGAGTTCAAAAATGTTGTGAAATATGTTCCAATATGATCATGTATAGAGGTAATCTCACCATACCACCAAAGAGGTCACCACAAACAGTCTATCCTCAACCCCCAACCACATATCACCATTTCAACCAAACAAAAAACTGGTTCATCCCATATTCTCAACCAAACAGAAAAAATGGTTATCCCTAACCAGGTGGTTGAGGATACCCTCATCCCTAACCATACCCTCCAAACCAAACACACCCTAAGATCTCCCTCACGAGTCACGAGCGTGAGATGTTGAGAACTTGAGACCTGTATTAGGCCGTAGCACAGCACTGGCCGAACCAAGTAACCGCTAGCTAATCCTAGCCATACATGCTGAGAGCTTCCTAGTGATCTCTCTCCCCTTCTTTAATTTCCAGCTCCAATCTTGTCACGAGCAGAGACGAGCTACCGACTCGTCCGCTCCACACGTATCTGCACTTTTCCGTGCGCGGCCAGGTGGATGGATACGTACCCAAACCCTCGGCTGCATATAAATCTCGCCGTCCACCTTCACATTGATTCAACTCACATTTGCAACCGATCAAAGAACACTATATCCAGTACTCGAGTTAGTTGTGGAGTAGCTACATCTCCCAGAGTTAGTTGCGGTTAGTTTCTTGCATCAGGCTAGCTTGATCAATGGCGCCCAATGGCGACGCGGCGGTGGCGCCGGCGACGGCACCGGTGGAGGCGTCCATGCCGATGGGGCGCGGCCGAGGCAGCAGAGGCCGCGGAGGATCTCGATGGAGGGGCTCCAGCGCGCGATGTCGGACCTGGCGCTGGAGTTCACCAAGAAGGCGGCCGTCCTGGACGCGGCGGCCAGGCTGCCTGCGGTGTCGGAGCAGGTGGACGACGCGCGGTGCGAGTGCTGCGGCATGACGGAGGAGTGCTCGGCCGAGTACGTGCGGCGCGTGCGTGAGCGGTACTGCGGGAGGTGGGTGTGCGGGCTGTGCACGGCGGCGGTGAGCGCCGAGGTGGACAGGAGCCGGACGACGACGGAGGAGGCCCTGGCGGCGCACATGGGCGTGTGCGGGCGGTTCAACCGCTTGGGGCGCGCCAACCCGGTGCTCATGCAGACGGAGGCCATGAGGGAGATCCTCAGGAAGAGGGGCAAGTCGATCAGCCCAAGGGACAACACCCAAGGCGGCAGACTCACCAGGAGCTCCAGCTGCATCCCCCGCCATCACCAAGGACCTCAACTGCATCAGGAATTAGTTTAGGAGTATCTAACTTCTTTGCCAGCCGAATGCAAGAGGATCGAGAAATCTATACATAAAGCTATATGTACAAAATTACCAATGTACAGTGAGGAATTATTAGTTATATTACTAAGGTTTCGCTACAAAGAAGAAAAAAAAACATTCAGATAGTAAGGTCTAGTTCAGAACAAAGAGAAATCTTGTCCATGCGTCAAGTTTGCTGTGTACTACTGTACTATGCACCATACATGTGCACAATACGTTGTCTTTGTTTTACGTTACCATGTGTATATAACGTATTTTAATTGAATTAGGTGTTACAAGTGTATCTTTGCTTTGTTTTTCTGCTTTGTCATATTTAGTTGTCTAGATTATCTCATTATGTAACTGATGATTAATTGCAAGAAAAATTAAATAAAAAATATTCTAAGATGGCTACGAAAAACACCTCTGTATTCTCGAATTGAAAGAGAGATTTAGACGGATCAAGTATCTTAATTCTCGCTATTTGTAATGGATCCAATTCTTCCGAGTCTAACTCATAGTGATTATTTCTCTTTAGAAAAGAATGACCCTTATTATCAAAGGATTGCATAACCGGGATCCATTTACTTATCTCTACTACTATTAAACAAGCAAACATATTCATTGCTAGGTGCACACATCCTAATGTACACGCAACAATAAGGAGCAACTAGAGCCTCATGATCAGTCCCACCTAATTATATCTAGCCGTCAACATAAAAAAACTAAAGCTCACCTGTGTACCCTTAGGGCTCATTTGGTAGGCAGGGAAAAGCCGGGATCCCGGCCTTTTCCCGGGTGCGAATTCCACGGGCCGAATTTACCCGGGTAGGCTACCCGGGCCATTTGGGGCTCCGCGAGGGGAGGGAAATCGGGCCTTCCGCGGCCTTTCCCCGGTGACAGTTCCCCTAGTCGGGACGTCGGGGACGAAATCCCCGACTCGCTCTGACGACGAGGAAAGGGAGAGGGATAGGCGACGGCGCGAGCGACGAACTCATCCACCTCTCTCCGGCCATGAACCGGCGACCTCGAGCGATGCTTCTGCTGATCTCGTCTTCCTTTTTGCGTGGGAACTCCTCCTCCTTCCATTACTCCACGCGGACGCCGTCCCACCTGTCCTTCACCGACGAGCACGCCACCACCAGATCCGC
Source organism: Poa pratensis (assembly GCA_947311845.1). Lineage (NCBI taxonomy): Eukaryota > Viridiplantae > Streptophyta > Magnoliopsida > Poales > Poaceae > Poa > Poa pratensis. The sequence continues at coordinate 17,570,874 of CAMZMU010000103.1, forward strand.
CGCCACCAGGTCAACCAAGTCTACTCTTCGTCTTTTCTTCTGCTCACCACCGTTGATGCTGACCTCAAGATGAACTTGCTTTCCCAGATCCACAAGCCAAAGGCGCATCACCGAACATCATCATGGGTACCCAGATCTGAAGCGGCAGCGTGTGCAATCTCAGCAGCAGGCACCTCTATTCTCTCAATCTTGCACACCTCCACCTCAATTTCTATCCACAGTGCATGCATATGCACACGACATCCCTTGCAAGACTGGATTCTATCTTAGATGCCTAGATGTAACAAATGATAAGAGCAAGATATATTTATTTTCTCCTGTGAAAATCTGATCTCGTTTTAACCCTTTGGCATCAGGAAATCTTTCTATTTTCTTCCTGTACCAAATAACATGTTTTTGATCTTTCAAAAAAAAAACATGTTTTTGTTTCTACATTTCACTTTCACTACTCTGGCATAAAGTAGGAATAAAACTAATTCTGTGTATGAAGTTCTTTACAATTTAATTTTCCATGCCGTGAGAGCAGTTACTTATCTCAGCCAGCTAAGCTCAAGCTGACTGGGAGAAACCAAGAACTTTAGTAGTTAGTAATATCTAGCAGGCAGTTCAGAATCTGTCCAGAATTTGATTGTCTCCTGAATTTGATATATTTATCTATCTGATTGTTTCATAGCATGTCCCATGTAGTTTCAGAAACTTTCATCATAACATTATCTTGTTAGTCAGAACATAATTCATGTGGTCATCAAATTAAATGTTGTGGGTGCTGCCTCTAGATAACATTGGAAGTATAAATTGTTACTTCATATGTTAGGTTTGAAACTGCTGTCTCAATGGTTTTCTTTTCGTATTTGTAATAATCCAAAGCTGGGCTGTGCTTTCTCTTGTAATTCTAAGCTTGTGCATGCTGATTCACCATCTTGATTCCTCGTCATATGATCACTTCCATCTCCAGATTCCCCACCTGAGGCCTACCTAGTACAAAAGATCAAGGTTGTCTAGGGAACCGCAGGACCTGCAGTTAGAGAAAGGTGAGCGTCTACATTGCAAAGTCACTTGCTGTGACTACACCCAGGATTTTCAAAGGCGCTGTGGCTTTTCAAGTGCCAGCTGAATTGAGAAATTTTTCTCAACACCAAGGATCCGAGCCTTCGAATCTTTTGGCTGAAAGAAGAAATCGCTGCTGCCATGGACAAAACTAAGGTGAGCTCTTGCATTACTGAACTGAAATGTGTTGCCCCTGATAGGATTTTTATTTCAAGTACCCTTAGTGAAACCTTTGCTGTACTGAACTGTGTTGCCCCTGATGGTTCATTGTATTTTTGTAATTACTTGTAGCTTTAGAAATTATTCTTGTTCTTGCATTGTCTTAGAGAGTAACACGAGATAATCATATGGGTAGCAGCTAAAATAGAGCATTGATTTAGTTAAATGCTAGTACTATGTGTATTAAATCAGAGTATTGTCTGATGCTTGTAGTTTGGAGTTTGGTCCAGAGGAGTTAGTATGTGCAACTGAACCATATGTTCCCCATTGTATGTATGACCATTGGTGTAACTAATCAAATCTGCAGTCTGTCAGTAAGGTGTTGTGCTCATACTGACTTAATATGGATAAATAGTTGACCACTTGATTCGGTTTTGCTTTCTGCAATTAATTGCCTGCTCGATTGAACTGTACTTGTATAATTGCTTGAACTGTACTTGTATAATTGCTGCCAGAAACAATCACCTGGTCTTCCTTGTCTGCTAGTATGGATGTCTAGCAACGTAGACTTGTTTTCCATGAATATTGTTGTTGGGTTTGTTTCAGCTACTGTTGTTCCCTATTGCATTCACAAAGCTTATTGATGTATTCTGCAGTACAAGCTTGGATTACTCAGAGTTAATAGCAAGGGCATCAGATTCAGAAATCACGATGAAAACGCGATGTTTTGATTGAGATTGGAATCATGATACACGGCTTGTAATTTATTAGTTGCTTATATCGAATGGAACTAATGTATACAAGTTTTAAAGCTAGTACTTTTGAACATGTAATTCATATATTGCTGCAATGAATCGTCTCGTCAGGTGTCGAGATGTGAATGCACGCCGTTTGGATGCTTTCCCTCACTCGTTTGTGTTAAAGAATTATCCCTGTTATTTTTTCTAATTTTATTGTTATTCTGTGTAGTTATCTGATGCAGAGTCACATCTTATTTTGAAATTCCTGGTTCTGTTATGATTACATAATTTACAAATCTATTGTCTATGAAATTTATGAATCAATTAAATTTGTAGAGGCAGCTTAAATTTATAGAGGCAGCAGAACCAAATAGCTGGGCTTCCTCTGTCCCCCCTCCCCCTGGGCCCTGGCTACCAAATAGCAACAGGGAATGAGTGGAGTTTCCCCCGCATGGAAGGGGAAACCACGTGCGGTCCAAAATTCCCCAAGTGGTGTATCTACCCAGGGTGTTTTACACCAGCGACCAAACGAGCCCTTAGCGATTTACATAGCTGACGAAAACTCTGCCAGTCATCCCCTACCCCGCGTCCCAATCAGCAAATCCCGTCTACTCCACTAATTCCTCTCCTCCTTGATGGCTAATCAATTGCCCACTAATTCCTCTCCTCCTTAATTACGATGCCCTCCTGCCCTTCATCGTCGGCGTCGCCTTCTCACAGTCACGGTGCCGCGGCGACAACCGGCGGGAGAAGCGGCGGCTGTCGAACCGGGAGTCAGCGCGGCGGTCGCGGCTGCGGAAGCAACAGCACCTGGCCGGTCGGCCATGTGAAGTCGGCGGCCGAGACGGTGGGCTTCTTCCAAGTGGTGAACCACGGCTTGCCGGCCGACCTCCTCGCCGACACGCTCGCGTGCGTGCGCCGCTTCCACGAGTCGCCGGGGACGCCAAGGCGCCGTACTACACCCGTGACCTCGGGCGGCGCGTCCGGTATCAGAGCAACTTCGACCTGTTCCAGTTGCCGACGGCCAACTGGCGTGACACCCTGTACATGGACATCCCGGCGGCGGCCACCGAGGAGATGCCGGCAGTGTGCAGGCGCGTCGTGGCGGAGTATGCGAAGCTTGTGCGGGAGCTATACCGCGCTTTGCTCGAGCTGCTCTCGGAGGCGCTGGGCCTGGAAAAAGGTACCTGGAGCAGGACGCCGCGTGACTGGACAGGCTCAACTTCGCCGGCCACTTCTACCCGCCGTGCCCGGAACCGCGCCTCACTCTGGGCCTGGAGGGCTGCAGCGTGAGGGCATGTGTGCATGACATGAGCTCATGTGGAAAGGGTGAACAATTGATTATTTTGCTTTAATGGTGTTCTGCTACTAGATGAAACAAGGTGTCCTCCTGTTGATCTAAAAAAAAGTATTTGCTTGTGTTATTCTTTTGCTTACTGATGCACAACTAAATTTAAAGTCAGAAACAAAAGGTGTCCTCCTGTTGATCTAAAAAAGGTATTTGCTTGTGTTATTCTTTTGCTTACTGATGCACAACTAAATTGAAAGTCAGTTTTCGTAATGCTATTATGTTGTATGAGATTGGAAGGTAATCGACATCATCAGGTTATCTAGGGAGTTGAATACTACTATAGAGTTTTTGCACCTTAATTCAGATGTTGAGTTCATACTTAAGAGGAGAGGTGCTTGTGTATTATGTTTTGGATAATTTTAGATCATGCAAAATTTTGGTTGTTTTCCTCGGTTTAGTTGTGCATGAACATGATGTTAATTACTAAAGTATTTCTATTTGAAAGAATTAGGACATGTATGTTTATCTATTGAGTTTTTACCAGACTTTCGCTTGATAGCAAGATGATTACACAAATCTATGTTAATAATTGAATCGCTTGTGGTCAATGCAGGAAGATGACTTGAGAGAGAAGTTGAAGCAGGGTATCAAAAGATTGGAATTTTTTTACCATTAGCAACCAAGTTCTGTCGCTTGGCAACACCAGATTTGGCCTTCTGATCCTCTTGTGTGCTTTGTTATCGGGGAGCATTCAGAGTGTTTGAGTTCTCAATAGTCAATCGCAAGTTCACCATCCATGATGGTTGATGGTAAGATATTTAGTAAGTGGTGCTTTCCTGTTTCTGCACTGAATCTAATCATCTATTCATTGTTGCGAGATGCTCCTGGCTCTATGCTCTATAAACTGTAACCTCGAGGTGAGGAGAATGATTTTCATTCGGGGGCTTTTTAAGGCATCCGGTTTGTTTTGATTACTGACCATGACATTACAACCTCTATTATGGTGAGATATAGAGCTCAGAGTTGTTTCATCTTGCGAAGCATATCATTTAACATTTGTATCTTTTTGGTAAATATTTTCAGTATGACAATAACAATATGTGGAGTTCGATGATCACTCAACTAAGACCTGCGGTAACCACTGCGATATGCATCACACTGGAATCAACTAAGAGGGGTAATAAGCATCATAATAGCATATCTAAATCTAAATTAGTATCTCTGCGATTTCTTCCTGCCACAACTGAAACTTTAACTTGAAACATCACATAGCCTAAATATCCCTTTTATCTAAGCACAAAGATCTCACTATTGCTTAACGGAAGAACTGCTTATACTTTTACTGTGTATGATATTTTAATTTTACACATTGGATTTAAGATGAATTTATATATTGTATGTAGATATGCTTTAGAAAACAGAGTACATAATGCGAGTGCATCGTTTGATGATTCTTTCACCAAATTAGGTTGTTAATTATCTGAATTTTGTTGTCAGTTGTTATCCACATCAGGTATCAGCACTAAGATAAGATCATTTTTTGCTGAACTCAGGTATTACTTAGCTGAATTCAGATTAAATCTGGGCTGTATATTGCCAGGAAGATAACTTTCTTTGTGCTGAATCGGTGAGGACTTCTGCCACCTACCGTTGTCGCCGTGAGGACCCTTCTCTCTGCCTTGCATCACCCTTGCTACCATCCAATTTGGTTTAGAAACGTAGAGTTAGTGTTTTGGCCTTGAAGATTCAGCTAAGTAAGATAAGATCATTTTTTGCTGAACTCAGGTATTACTTAGCTGAATTGAGAGTTTAATCTGGGCTGTATTCACGCCCCTGGAGCGGTACAAAGGCCGGAAAAAACAGAAGATTGTTCTCATTTTTTGAGTGGTCATTAATTTCCGTCTGGGAATTTTTACTTATGGCCAGTAGAGCAATCGTATATTTGGCTGTTATCAGTTGAGTTAGTTTTTGTATCTGCTCCCAGAAAAGTATTGTTTCAGTTGAGTTAGTTTTTTATTACAAAAATATGAATGATGCCCAGTTCTTTATTAATTTCATCTTCTGCAATAGAGATTAGGCCTTAGCAACGATCTGCTGAATATTTAATATTTTGGGCACATCGCCCGAAGAAATAAAAGAATTAGCGATGCATTGCTTCTCTGTAATGCTCAGTGTTCCAAATTATATATATCATGCAACGTTTGTCAACAAAGTGCTGAGATTTTATCATTTTATCTGATTTTGAGTTATAATTATGGGTAAAATACATATGCGTTCTGGTTCTGCAGATAGGCAGCAAGATGGGTCAACCCAGTACCAATAGAGTTTAATTTTTTTTCTTGAAGTATATTATTTGTCTGAGTACATGACTTAAATTGTCTAATTGTGAGACTGAATTCGTAGCAATAGCAGTGGATGGTATTGAAGACTGAAATTTCATCTTTCCCAATGCAGATAATACATGACTGATGAGCATAAATAGTTTCTCTTTTGAAGTACTCCCTCCGTTCCAAATTACTTGACATACATTTGGCTAGAAAGAAATGTATCTAGACACAAAACAAGTATAGATATATCCGTATTTGGACAAATGCAAGTCAACTAATTTGGAACGGAGGGAGTAGATAGCTAAGTATTATGAATTTATGTCATGTTTTTTTTTGTTACGTCCATCCTTCTGAAATTGTCAATCTGATGCCACCACACTGAGGTCGAGAGACCCTCTATCTTACCGACACTTCTTAATTATCTCTTTCTCTTCAGAAAATCAAGAGGATTTACTTGCACATGTATTGGTTATTTATATTTGCCTTCATGGAACATCTCCGTGTTGGAGCAGGTGGATCGGTTGCTCCACAAAAAAAAATCTGCATATGGGATGTTCGATGTATGACTTGAGGGAAATTCTGTGTGATCACTTATAACTGTAGGATCATAATTTGGTTTTTACATAAATAAATTGTATGGTGTCTTATGAAATTGCATGTTCCTCGGCTGTGCTGCTTTTGAACTATCACGTTTATTTGGGCTGATATAAACAAAGAAAGGTTTTCTATGTTTTGGAAAATAGTACAGTAGTATTACTACCTCGGAATATAGAAAGAATGATGTGTTCACAAAATTAAGTTGAGACATGCGTGCACGTGCAAGACTACTATGATACCTAGTTGGCATTGATAACAAGGACCTAATGAATGGTGCTGAGCAACGAACCATGATGGCCCAAGAAGCATAGCCCAGCATGAAGAGAGCAGCCAAATTTTTTCTTCTTCTGATTTCAGTATTTACTTTTTAAAAAGAAATATAAAATTTGCAAAGTGTTTATAAATTTATATTATTTTTTAAAGATTTTTTGCTGTAAAAAAATGTCATGTAGTCCAATAGAATATTCATGGACATTTCGTAAAATGTTTCAGTTGAGACACATGTTTTGTATGTAATTTTTTTTCCTGCTGTTCATGCAACTTGAAAAATGTTTTGATGGATAAAAATGATATGTATACATTTGTTCAGAAAAACATGTTCAAACGTCCATTAATTATGCCCACGTATTAAAGAAAAATGGTCACACGAAAGCAGGTTAAAAACGTTCCACGTTACACGAACAAAGAAGAGAAAATATAACATCTTAGCTTAAAATTTTGATGCAAAGCAACAAAATAAGTAATACAAATTGGTCTAACAAAGAAATGTAACCAAGACATTTTATACAATAACAGAAATAGATTGTTTATTAGCGAAACACAAGAGGCTACCAAGTAAAAATGAAGAAAATTACGAAAAAGAGATTATTTTTAAAATCCCCCTTATCCTACCAATTCAGTGGGTGGCCGTCGTGACGTTCATGCGGTTCAGTGTGGCACCACCAAAGAAGATATGGTGAACGGAGTCGGGAGGGGTGGTGCCAGGGACTCGATGCCGACCCGGCCTCGTAGTCATGTTTCCCGGCCTTCCCAGGGAACCACTACTTTGTCATCCTAGCTGTCAAAGTGGAGTGGCACAGGGCGGCTAGGGTTTTGTGTCGGCGGTGGCGGAGCGGAGTAGAGGAGCGGGACTGATCCCCCATGTGTGGTAAAAAGGATTGTGGAATGGCGGGTGGGTGGCTGACGTGTGGGTTCGGGGCGGACGCGCGGACTGTCCGCCCCGTTGTGTTTGCTATCGGACATGAAAGCGGATAATATCCCAAATGCATCTCCGTGTTGGGTCTTGCCCTCAGTCCGCGGACAGAAACATACATACGATAAAATGCCATGTGTTAGAGTTGGCCTTAGGACCTCGGTAAAATAACTTAGGTATATGGGTGCATATAGAGAATCTGATGGAGGATTAAAAACGTAAAATTTTGGGGTTGACGGTTTGTAAGGATGATGACGAAAATATAGAAGGTATGGTGAAGATGCTCCCAAATTTTGCAGTCAAATGCATGAAAAAACAGGCTTTGAGCGGCCTAGCTTGTCCTAGGTACGTACCGAGGGCCGACCCATAGGCCGGGCCAGAAGGGCGACCGCCCAGGGCCCAAAATGTTAGTATAAAATAATCACTGTGATATTATTCGTTACTTCTCTGTAGAAAGTTAAAATATATATGATTTTTTGGTCAGCATAGCACAACTTTCAGTACAATTTTCACGTATAATATGTCTAAAAATAGTGCACATACGTATCAAAAAAGTATTCCACAAGAAAATGCAACGATTCTATTTTGCAGAAACTCAATCCATACAGTTTAGTATTATTAGTCATCAAAGACATGAATTAAACATTGTGAAAATCATGCGTGCCTGACATTTTGGGAAATAGGGGGTATATTTAACATAATAAATTGTTAATTTACGGAAGAAAATACACATCACATGCCTTTTGTGACGTAAAAATATTCCAATGTGACAACAAGTTTGGTTACATTCCTATTCTCTTTTTCGGTGAGCCATGCAGATTTCACAGAAATCTAAGCAACTATATTTCCATGTTTAATTCCATGCAACACATTTTATTTTCATAAACTGGCAGGGACCATATGATAACAACCACATCACATAAGCATGTGAACATACTATAATACTCACTAAGTTTTTTCATTGGTGATTACTCCAAACAATATCGTTTCCATAACGAGTACAAAGCATGCAAATTATGTGAAATTTTTACTTGCTAGACAATTTTGACAATGAAAAAGTAATGTCGTTGGTTCAATTTATACTCTACAAGTGTCTATAAAGATGATTACTTAGACGTCATACACTAGAAACTTCTATTGAGACATAGTATGAATTTTTAACATGATATTTATAAATTATGTAGATTAAGCATTGAAGACATAGATCTATAAAAACTTTGTTACAAAATACATCTTAGTATATTTCAATGAATTCAGTACAAACAAAAATATACACCAATTATATTTAGTAATAATGTAATATTGTCAATTATGTGGTTAAATTATGCGAACAAATATAAATTGTACTTGTAATATTATGACATGTTGAAAAAAAGATCCAGAGGAGTACAAAAGTTCAGTATAAATTTGTTCCCAGGACGTCAGTTCCATGTGGGGTGTACATTGGGGGAACAACGGTTTTGCTCAAGTTCAGCGGGGTGTGGCTGATCCCTGATGTGTTGGGGGGTATCACGGCTCTACATGATGTCGCCCTGTCTTGCCTGTCATCAAGATTAAATGAGTTATTGAGATGTAGACTGATACTTCTTTCCTTGTCTTGCCTGTCATCAAGATTGAATGCGTTATTTTGATGAAAACTGATATACTTCTTGTTGTTTTTGTTGTCTTTATGAAGTTTATCTGGCGAACCTGCTCTATAGGAGTAATTAAACCAATTTGGTGAATTTAATCGGCTTTGCCGTGTACTTCCTTCAAATTTTTATAAATGTATCATGTAATCATTTGTCTTTTTTGCAAAAGCTAGTATGGTTTTGCTTCGGAAAACCGTAGTATATTTAAACTTCTTAAATATTCTGTTCTAGCCTGTTCATTTGAGTGCTTGTGCATTTATTATCTGTTTTCGAATTTCATAAACCCCAAACCCATTACACCGGTCGATTCCATCGGCAATATTTTTGATCCAGGGATACCTACCTAGCTAAACAAGTCACGGGGTCAAGCTATAAATGAGTCGGAGAGATCCTAGCCACCATATTCTACCTTGTTCACTATTCTACTGGGCAGATCACCATGGACGTGTTTGGTAACATGTGATTTTTGTATCCATTTAATTGTCTGGGCCGGCCCGCGTTATTGAACAGCATGAAACTTATGGGTGTGTTTGGTAGCCAACAGCTACTTTTGCGCTCCGTGGATCAGGGCTGGCCAGGCCTGGCCTCGTGGAGCAGCCCGAAAACCATGTTGCCCATCTTGTTTGGTCGCCCTCATCGCATCAGTGGCACAGTTTGGTGCCTGCAGCAACGCCCAAAAGGCTAGCTTGCTGCAATGTGCTGTGTTTGGTTGCATCCAACACCACGGTAGAGGACATCACAAATATGCAATAACAGTTCATCCATAATTCAGTCCTAGCTAACACGAATGGCAGTTACTGAGCACAGCCCTAACTAGTACGAATCAAATAGTAGTACTTGTATTACAGACCGGTGGATGGTTCGTGAATACTGATATAGGGGGTCGGTAGTTCAATGTTCATCATCTTCTTCTTCTTCATCATCTTCTTCTTCATCATATTCATCTTCTTCAGATCCTCGCGTTACCTCTGTCCGCCCACATTGCTTCAACCCACTCCATTCTTTTACTCTTCCAAGCTTCATTGTCATCAGAGGCCACACCATGGCCTTGATCAACGTCGTCTGGTGTCACATCCGCCTCATCTGGGACATGCTCATCAAAACCCCAACCAAGGATCCAGTTGTGAAGAATGCATCATGCAAGGACAAGTTTCACTTGGGTCTCGAAAGTGTGAAATGGCTTCTGGTCTAGAATCTTGAATCTATTTTTGAGTGTAGCAAAAGCTCTCTCAACTGTTACTCTGAGACTAGAGTGTCTGAGATTGAACAATTCCTTTTCATTCGCTGGTCCGAATCTTGCACTGAACTCGTTTAGATGGTACCTGAATCTTCAAAAGGGGGGGGGGGGGGGGGAGAACTCCAGGCCGACATGCATAGCCTGCATCACCAAGGTAAAACTTACCATCAGGGATACTGATCCCGTCAGGTTTAGACATGATGTCTGATAGAATGGTTGCATCATGTGCTGATCCTTCCCAGCCAGCCAAGACACACGTGAACTTCAGATCAAAATCCACTGCTGCAAGCACATTCTGGCTGGTGTAGTGCTTCCTCCCTCTGAAAGCTTTCGACTATTCTTTCGGACTCTAGCTGTGACATGAGTACCATTGATGGCGCCAATACAACCTGCCAACAGAGGAACAGAGAGTGATTAATCTGTCCTACACATTTAGTAACTCTGATCACACTACAATATTAGTGCTTACCTTGAAGTACGGGTACCATTTGAAGCTCTCTCTAATCTTGGTAGGCGTTTGGCCAGTCGGTGGCTTGATCATCTCATGCCTTAGCTCGCCAATAGCGTACAAGACTTGCTTGAAGTACCGGGAGATTGTCTCACATGATCTTCTGAATGTGCTATGGCCTATGGATGACTCCGAACCTCTGATTATGGCCTACAACATGAAGGAACATGCAAACTTGCTCTTCCACAGATGTGTGGATGCTATCCTTTAAGAGACCCTCCTCCCTAAACCTCTTCACAAGTTCATAGATGGGGCCTCTACCCATCCTAAGCATTTGTATAGACTCTATTTCGCTCGAGTTGTAGATGAAGTTCAAATTAGCAATCCTCTCCAGATCTCGAGCAAACATAGGACCATATGTGACTCTAGGATAAGCAGCACGCACTAGTAGAAAAACGAATATTGCGGTTGGTTGCTAGCGTCGGTTAGAGCAATTAATAAAAGAAGAGGCTGCCATACGCTACACCTCAGCAGGTTATTTCAGATTAACCGCCTCCCAAGAAAAAGATGACTCCTATAGTATGGTTTCTGGGGCGGCCCAAATGCAAGCGCGCTTCCCACGAACCTAGAGGCGGGTCAGAAAAATGGCTACGGCCTACTAACGCATTGGGGTCGGGTAATATCGTGGAGAGCCTCCGATAAAACATGCGTCGGCCTAAAATACCGCTAGTCTCTAAATATTTTTTTCCACGTCGGTCAATCTTTAAAACTCTCTACGGTTTAGCTTATTTGGAACGCGTCCCGCCGCTCTCGCGCTTTTTTCCTTCCCGCAACGTGGCTGTGCGGTCCATATAAATTCGGACGTTCCATATTAGCACTCCGATTTTACAACTACAAAATAGTTAAAGAACATGCAAATTTATACTCCATACTACACGTACGTACGTACACTTATACACGGCTACTCCTCGTCGCTATCACTGAAGAAACTCCAATCCTCATCGGAGTGCTCACCTTCACCGCCGTCGAGGGGCCAGCCTCGTCGGTCTTCTTCTGCTTCTTCCTACTGGCCTCTGCATCCCTTGTCCAGTAGAACTCCATCTCCGCCTGCACAAGATCCGGATGCTCCCTTCGAAACCTATCCATGGCCGCCTCATCGGACTCATGGGGCGACAACAAGCTGCTCCATTGGACGGAGGTGCTGCTGCCGCCTCATCTCCTCTTCGCGGGTCGACGCAGCCCGCGCTTCCCATTCGAGCCACTCCGCGTCTTGTAGTGTCTCCACCTCCGGGAAGTTGAGGTCAAACTTGGGCCGGCCGGCCCTCCACGCGGCGGCGTCGTACACCCGCGCGGCATGGCCAGCCGTGCTGAACGTGCCGAGCCACTGCCGACGCCGCTTGAACGAGATTTCTGCGGCGTAGCGGCCGGACGGCCGCATCTGCACGGTAGCCGCTGTTACTCTGGACACGGCATCTATGGTGGATTTGGATGGGGCCGCGGCAGATCTGGCGTTTGGGCGGTGCGGCACTGTGGATATATGGCCAAATCGGGGGCGGTGGTGCGCGTGGGAGGGGAAGGGGGATTTTTCACACTGCAGGTGCGATGATGGTGGTGGCCGTCGCTTTGGGCACAAGCCCCTGTTTTATGATCAAACAGAAATATAATTTATTTTTATTCTCAAAAAAAGAAGTAGTACAAAAGATTACTTACGAAAAATTCCTATAGGATCCAATCCTACAAATCAAACAAGCAAGAAAGGGAAATTTCCTATAGGATTTAATCCTCAAAAATCCTATGCAATTCCTTTGAATCAAACAGGCCCATAATTTATTTTTATTCTCAAAAATAAATAGATAATGTATTTATGGCCGAACAAGTTCTATAAGTTCAAAAAAGAAAGTAGTACATTTGTTGCATACTACACAAATTAATTTACATCTAAAGGGTATTCCGGCGGTGAACACGTTGAGATGATCAGTGCCATTGCAGTGAGAGAGTTCACAAATACTACCACAAGATTACAAAGGTTCTTAAAATATTACAAGGTTCAAACTGATTACACATACAAACTCCTCCAGTTCAATGATCAGTGCCATTGCAGTGAGTTCACAAATACCATAAAGATTACAAGGTTCTTAAAATATTACAAGGTTTTTCAAACTGATATTACACATGGAAACTCCTCCACTCCATTGATTTTGCAAAGGGATCAGCCACCGAAAAGTCATGTACGAAATGAACATTATCCATTAAGTTCATACCTATATCTATAAAATGAAATTGAGCTTCTGCAGAAGCTTTGTCCTCCAGCCAGAGTCGCCTGCGCTGAGTACGAAACCATGTTTTCCCCTGCTCTGTATCGACGTCAAACCTCATTACCTTGAGCGCACTTGCGTTCAGAACAAAGAATTTGGCGAAATGAACTCGGTGGGGTGCCTCGGTAGTCGTTCAAAGTAATTTCTTTGAGATGGAGATCAAGGCATTCGATAGGATCGTTCCTGTCATACTGCTGCCCATTTTTCAGTGATTTCGGCCCTTTTGATGTCTGCGAAAACAGAGAACATAATGTGTCAACTATAGTGGCTACATCAAAACAAAAGCACTGTAAATTAGTTATATTTTCATTTGATTCATAGGGTAGGAAAAGTGTAGGAATAGGAATCCTATAGGATTGGGATGGCATGTCTAATGAAATCATATAGGAAGAGTAAGTTTGTTTGATTTTATGAAGGAATTTTCCATGAGGTTGGAGCTCATGTTATTTTCCTATGGGATTTGCACTACAAGATTCCTATAGGAATAATTCCTATTGGATATGATCCTATGAATCAAACACCCTCTATAGGAAAATTTCCTATATGATCAAATCCTACAAGAATCCTATCATATTCCTTTGAATCAAATGGGCCCTAAATACAGTTTTAAACACTACATTTGAATCACAGGAAAAACAGAGGAATTGTTAATTCAGAGACTACAAAATTATCTCCATGTTACTAGTGTTTGAATCACAGGAAAACAAGGAATTGTTAATTCAGAGTATAAAGAAATTTTCGCCATGTTACTAGTGTTTGCATCACAGGAAAAACAGAGGAATTGTAACATTGCGGTTTGAGTGGATAAAATTCCTTCAGAACTTAGTGCAATGCAATCCTACGGGGAAAAATCCTATGAATCAAATGAGCCCTTACTGAAAAACAGAGCTCACCTGGATGTATAGCTTCTCCGTGCACGGAAAGCATCTAAGGAAGGCAACAACTGATTCCAGATTGGGGCCGATAGAATCTAGTGCCAAGACCTTCACTGTGCGCAGAGACGAGGTCAAGCTTCTGGGAAACATTTCCTGCACGACAACGAACATGCATCAAGAAAATTAGCAAAAATGTGAGTGTGGCAAGTTGGGAGAACATTAAGAACACTGTGAACAATCAAGAGGACTGTTTTACCAAAAGATCGTGGATCCAACAACAAGTTTGGAGCTGTATTTACTCGTGTAGCCCAGCAATGTCAATTTCGGCGCGCTAATGACCGTGATTCTTGTTAGAGCATGTGGACTATATACACTCAACCTCTCGAGTAAAGGCGCATCCTCAATGACCAGTTCGTCCAGCTGGAAATGTGATCTGCTTTGCGACCAGCGTATGAAGCCAATCGATGGAGAGTCGGCGAGACGATGCGGAGGGGATCGTCCATCCCGAATACCCCATCAAGGTGTAGGCGCTCGAGCGCAGTACAGCCCCCGAGCAGTTGCTCCATGGCCTCGGTCGAGATGCCGACGGCGGTGAGGATGAGCAGCTTGAGAAGAGGGAGCGCATAATTCAGCGGGGGAATATTGCATCGAACAAACCTGGCGCGCTGCAGGGTGGGGAATAGGCGGGGCAGTGAAAGCGGCATACCAACACCCTTAGTCCACCTTCGAACATGAGCTCCTGAGCTCATTTAGGGCGGAGGATCGAAACCACTCGTTGAGCTTGGCACCGACATTGCACTTGGCACGAAGCTTCAGATGGAAAGGCGTGTGACTGGCCCAGGGTGCACGGCGAGAATCTGGGAGACTGCGAGGATGCGCTCGTCATCATGGTGGCCGAGACTGCCGTCACGGTGAGCTTGAGGGGGACGGAGCGCCAGAGGGGGCTCCACCGCTTGGAAAGGACGGTTGTACGCGTGCCAGATTTGGTGGGGAGGAGGGAGACGATGATGCGCAGCATCTCGTCGGGAGTTCACTGAGGCGGTCGTGGCTCGCCGCCTACTGCCGGATGGTCTTGCGGTTCTGCCTCGACACGCCTGCGCTTGTTGTACGCCTCGACCTCCATCTCGATTCTCAGCCGCCGGCGAGAAAGGCAAGCTCGGGGTGGGGTTTTCTGGGAGTGGGTTTTTTTGGGGCGTGCAGCAGTGTTGGAGGGGATAGGCGGGGAAGGGGCGGCAATAAACTATGCAGGACCGTAGACCGTTGCCGGAAACTAAATTTTGGTACTAATTTATCCGGAGTTTCCAATGAATTCCGAACAGACTGGACAAACCAGACCAGATCGAATGAGCACGGACCGTCCGGACTTGGACAAGGCGAACCGCAAACGGCTCGATGGGAAAACAAGTTTTATTAATATTATGCAAACTAAATGGTAAACAATGCATGTGTAGAAAGATGAGCTCAAAATAATGAAAATTTATTAGTAATCTTGGTTTGGTAACTCCGAAGCGGAATGTTTTCTAGAGACTTCATGCGGGACGTCCGCTTTCTGAATGACCTACCTTTTTTTAAATTTATTTATTGGCTTCTACAATTTAACTTAAGGTTATGTACCCAAAATATGATACCATGCAAATGGAAACTAAACTTTGGTCATTTTCTTTATTTTACTTTTTGGTACTAATTTATCCGGAATTTCTAACAAATGCCGAACAGTCCGGAACAGACCAGACCAGACAGAAAAAGAACGGACCTTCCGGACTTGGCCGAGGCGAACCGCAAACGTTAATGCCAAAACATTTTTTCCATATTATGCAATCTAAATGGTAAACAATGCATGTACGTAGAAGATGAGCTCAACATGATGAATTTTTGTTACTAATCTTAGTTAATAAATTTGGTTACTCCGAAGGCGGAAGGTTATTTTCATGTGATCGAGGACGTCCGCTTTCTAAATATGACCTACCATTTTTAAATTCTATGTACTGGCTTCTACAATTCAACTTAATCTTATATACAAAAGTTATGATACCATGCAAATAGAATCTAAAATGTGGTAAGTTTTACATTTTTATCTTTATTTTAGTTTTCTGGTACTAAGTTATCCGGAATAGTCCAACAAATGCCGAACATGTCGGAACATACCAAACCAGACAGCAACAAACACGGTTTAATTCATATTATATATAATTATAAATGATAAAACAAATGCATGTGTAGAGTAAGAGCTCAAAATGATGAAATGTTGTTACTAATCTTGGTTTGGTTACTCCGAAGCGGAAGGTTTTCCTCCGGACACCTGACGCGGGGGTGTTCCCTTTTGGAACGACGACCTACCATTGTTAAAATTTATTTATTGGTTTATACAATTCAATTTAAGCTTATACACCGAAAATATGATACCATGCAAATTAAAACTAAATTTTGGTAAGTTTTACATTTTCTTTATTTTATTTTTGGTACTGATTTATCCGGAATAGTCCAACAAATGCCGAACATGCCGGACCAGTCCAGACCAGCAAGAAAAGAGCATTGACCTTCCGGACTTGGCGGAGGCGAACCGCAAACGGCTCGATGACAGGTGGGGCCTGCATCCTTCCAGGCCCGCATGTCAGCGGGAGGGTATTGAATAAGTTCATGTGTATTGTTTCGGCTGGATTAATTGGTTTCTTCCCTTCGAAGAGAACTGCAACAAAATCGAAAGTTCGCCTTACAGCCACTGAGCCACGCAATAGATAGAGACGAGAAGGAGGATCCAAGGAGACCTCGCATGCGCCACTGCGCCTAGTCTCGAAAATTGTGGCTGCGCCATCGAGTGCTGGCAGAGCACGTCCCGTCGCGTAGAAAATTGTGGTTGTGCCATCGAGTGCTGGCAGTACACCGTCCCGTCGCGTAGAAATTGGGGCTGTGCCACCGATGCCTCGCCGCAGAGTGTCAGCGCCGCGTCCCGTCGAATTGATCATCACAATTTACTCCTCTCCCCCACACACAAGTTCACCGGCCCACTTCTCTACTTATCCCCATCCTTCCCCATCGCGGCATCTC
The DNA here is from genome assembly GCA_947311845.1 of Poa pratensis. NCBI lineage: Eukaryota > Viridiplantae > Streptophyta > Magnoliopsida > Poales > Poaceae > Poa > Poa pratensis. The sequence continues at coordinate 17,587,778 of CAMZMU010000103.1, forward strand.
ATCCAAGCAACATCTAGCAACATCTCCCTCTCCAACCACCGCATACAGCTAGCACACACCCCAGCTTAACTCCCCTACCGCAATGGCCTCGTTCGTCCTCCCGCCCGTCTCGACGGAGCTTCAGTACCCACGGAGTATGGTCGGCGATGACATGCTCCGGGTCTGGGCTGCGTCGGCGTGGCGGTCTCCCTTCGATGCGGCGTCTGCCTTCATCAGCGCGGGCTACGACATGCGTCACACTGCCGAGAAGCCTATGTATCGCCTCCAGCTGCTTGCGTCCGGGGAGTTGATGGTCCACCTCGCCAAGCCCCTCGACGCACGTCTGCTCTACGACCGCGTCTACAACTGCGGCGACATGCTCATCCTCTTCACCGGCGCCCACGCTGTCAAGACCGACATCGACTACTTCCCCAAGAGCCGCTTCATCCACCTCCTGCGCCCCCACGACGAGGCGATCATCAGCCCCTCGCGTGTCTCTTGGGAGCGCGGCCACCTATGCACCATCAGCTTCGACGACCTCCCTCCCCACTACACGAGAGACCGGGAGGTGCTGGACAAGCTCGTCAAACACCTTGGCGGTGATATGGTGGAGGTGCTCACGCCCAAGACCATCCATGTCAAGGCATGGATCAACAACAAGTTTTCCCTTGATTACAAAACCAAGGTTATCGAACCAGTAGGACTTGGAGAAGGCTTCAGAAAGGTGACAATGGAAATGGCGCCAGAAGCTTGACGTGGACCTACGCACACACCAACAAACTACTTTGCCGCAACGAAACAGAGAGGTTGTCAATCTCTCCGGCTTGCCGAACACAAAGGATTAAACGTATGGTGGAAAATAATATGAGAGCAAAAATGGCCAGCGAGCAAATTACTAGGAAAAGCTATTAAAACAGTTGTAAGCAATGTAAGAAAATAGGACCGGGGTCCACAGTTCACTAGTGGTGTCTCTCCAAAAGATAATCGTGTTGGGTAAACAAATTACAGAGAGGTAATTGACAAACATGGACGCAACACAATACTATCATGACACAAGGTTCACCGTTTCATTTAATATGGGCATTACGTCAAAATACATAGACCGTGATCCAACTGCATCTATGACTAATAATCCACCCAGGGATCGCTATCCAGCATGTCACCCGAAAGTATTAAGTTGCAAGTAACAGATAATTGCAATAAGCATGGTGCGTAATGTAAGCAATGAGAACAACATAAAGCAATAAACACCGCTGTTTTATCCCTAGTAGCAACATCACATCTCAAGTTCTAATCGTTTATGTCAACTCGAGCTCAAACAAGAGAGGCATGAACCCACTATCTAGCATAAATACTCCCTCTACTGACACAAGTAATTACTTCGGCCAAAGCATACACAAGCATCGGAGAGCATGCAAGATCATAAAAAAAAATATCATAGATAAACTGAATCATAATGTCAAGACTCCATAATTCATCGGATCCCCGCAAACACAACACATAGTATTACATAAAGATGATCTTAATCATGTAGGCAGCTCATAAGATTTAAACAATGGAGCACAAAGGAGAAGAGAAAACTATCTAGCTACTGCCATGGACCCGTAATCCCGTGGTGGACTACTCACGCATCACTCCGGAGGCAGACATGGTGGTGTAGATGCCTCCGGTGACGATCTCCCCTCTGGCAGGGTGCCGGGAAGAGCTTAAGAACCCTCCCAATCTAGGGTTGGCGACGGCGGCGGCCTCGGATGTTTTCTGGAAAATATGATCGGGTATCGAGGGTTTCCGGGACGAAGGCAATTTATAGGCGAAAGGGCGACTCGAGGAGGTCTCGGAGTGGCCCAGGCGCGGTCCACCCTGGGCCACGCCTGGGGGGCGTCTGGGGCCTGTGGGGCCCCCTGCGGGCGCCCTCATGGCTCCGTCTTTGTTTCATCGCAAAAATAAATCATGTAAATTGGCAGCTTATTTCGAGAAAATTCCCGACTATCTTTTCTGAAATAAAAAGACAGCAAAAACAGGAACTAGCACTAGGCATCTTGTTAATAGGTTAGTTCCATAAAATGTGCCAAAATGATATAAAAACATTATAAAAGCATGTGGCAATGATATATAATATACATGGAACATACAAAAATTATAGATACGTTTGGAACGTATCAGCATACCCCAGCTTAATTCCTGCTCGTCCTCGAGTAGGTAAATGATAACAAAATAATTTTTGGTAGTGACATGCTACCAACACGATTATGATCAAGTAATGTAAAGCATATGAACTAAAAGAAGTGATCCAAACCAATGGCCTATAGTTGACATAAAGCAAATAATGATTAACCATGTGTAACATCTAAGCAAGAATTTTTCATGGATAGTACTTTGGAGACATGAAAATTATAAGACTTGTCAGCTTGATAGTTCACAAAGCAATATACTTTCGGCAAAGGTGCTCAACCAACACAAAGGAAGATTTAAGTTTTCAGCAGAAGCTTCAACTTGTAACATACTTGATACTATGCATTTGCTTGAGAGATAAAGATTGGAAAGTAAAACTGACTCAACATAAAAGTAAAAGAAAGGCCCTTCGCAGAGGGAAGCAGAGATTAATCGTGTGCTAGAGCTTTTTAGTTTTTGAAAGCATATAGAGACATAAATTATATTTTGAGTGGTGCATACTATGGTCAACGAATGATAGCGAACAATGCATTACTACATTTGCTAGACAGACTTTTAAGAGCGGCTCCCTTTAGGAACGTTATTTCTGCAGCAAGCAGATCATTCCTCTTTATCTCCTTTGTTTACACATGCAGATGTTTGACTGAATTCACAGGAACAAAATGTGAGGAGAGTTTTTGGTGAAAGTTGTAATTTATCTTTTATGGGGCTGGGCACCCCGTTGCCAGCTCTTTTTGCAAAATTAATGGACAAGTAGATGAAGCATACAAGTCCTAAAATAAGTCTGTCCAACAAATGCAATAAAGACCACCCATACTTCTCATGAGCTTAGTAGTAGAGGCACAAAAAGGAAGTAATAACATTTTGAATATTTAAAGGTAGCACACGAAAAATTTACTTGGAGTGGCTTGGAAATACCACATGTAGGTAGGTATGGTGGACACAAATGGCATGGATATTTGGCTCAAGGTTTTTGGATGCACGAGAAGCATTCCCTCTCAGTACAGAGTTTTTAGGCTTAGCAAGGTGTCAAGCAAATACATATTAACAACCGAATACACGAATGACCACAAGATATACATTAAGCATAACCATTAGACTCCACACTATCTCCCTTGTCACCAAACATGCTTTGCAAAAAGAATATCTAGACTTTGAGAAATAACAATCAGAACAAGCATCATAATTCTAAGCTTTACGGTATTTCTCCATTAGTCCATTCTTAGCAAATGATCCACAAGTTTAAGCATTCATCTATTTTATATCTCAAAACAATTGACGAGCATCAAATAACTCAAGACAATGCTATTTGAATTTCTTTTACCACTTCCTACATGATAGTTCCCTTTCAAGCAAACACCAGTCAATTTATTTGAAACAACTCTCTAAGCAAATATGCATGTAACACAAGAGAGTACAACAACTAATAGCTCTGAGCAAGAGATACATGAAAAACGAGAGCTAGAAGCTAAATAATAAAAAGCTAAACACTCTACACATATAAGTGAAGAACATGAGTGTTTATGAAAAATCGGAGCGTGTCTCTCTCCCACACAAGAATGCAAGGATCCATTTATTGAAAAGTACCAGCAAACAAAACAAAACAAAACTGAAAGCAAAACATAAATGACGCTCCAAGAACAACACATATTATGTAAATGAATAAAAATATAGTTTCATGGGATCAACCTGATTAATTGTTTATGATGAAGGCATCCCCACTTAGACGTTTGGACTTCTTGAATATTTGGTGGAGGTCCAGGGGAGCCTCCCCAAGCTTGAGCTTTAATCCCTTCTTGATCTTCTTTCATCACCTCGTTCTCTCAACACTTGAAAACTTCCTTCACACAGAACTTATCACAAACTTATTAGAGGGTTAGTCCTCAAACAAAATAATCCACCTTCAGTCCTCACTTGACAAATTGCATAAACTTGTTTCTAAACATTAGGTACTGTCACAAAGATCTAAGTGATGTTTCGTGGATGGAAGAACTCCACTTTGCCCGTAAAAGGTGCAATGCAAAAACTTGGACATAATCTGTCAAAAACAGAACAGAACGCAAAGATGATTTTTTCGAGATAGTAGGACACCTCGAATCAGAAAACTCAAAACTAACGAAACGAAAGGTAGACAAAACCCAGATGCTTGCTGTAAAAAAATTGCAGCTCCAGATCACGTTCTGTGATTGTTTGGATATTCGTACGGTGACGAACAGAAATCTGTTTCTGGACAGCATACTTAAAATTTTACTTTCCTCTCATTAGAGGCTATTCTTGGCACACAAAAACGAAAATAAAAGGATACAAAGGAAGTGTTATCAAAGTAACAACAACCTTGACTCAAATAGAATAAAACAAACTGAAAGTAAAAAACAATGGGTTGCCTCCCATAAGCGCTTTTCTTTAACGCCTTTTAGCTAGGCACAATAGCAAAAGATCAAGTATTATCAATATTTTCAAGACTAAAACGTATACCCTTGGATCTCTTACCCTTTTTCTTATGTTTAGGAAAGGTATGATGTCCTCTTATTGTAGAGTGGAACTTCACAGTGCCTTCATTCATATCTATAACCGCTCCTACAAGCTTCAAAAATGATCTTCCAAGTGTAATTTGTCCTTCTCCTTCACATTCAATAACATAGTAATCAATAGGAATGAATTCACCAACCACTTTTGTATGAATATCTAATGCAATTCCCAAGGGAGTTTTGATGGAATTATCAGCAAGAATTAGGTGAATCCCACATTCTCAGAGCCCCCACAAATCTAAAGAATCATAAATGGACTTAGGCATCAAACAAAACTCTGTCACGGTATCACATAAAGCCTGAAAATTATTTCCATTGATTTCAATTTTAAAAGTAGGAGACCAGTTCGGCAAGATTTTATTCATCATACTTTGCGATGCTTTATTTAGAACCTCTCTCATGCTAGTCATATCCTTTTCAAGAGCATCCAATCTATTAGCAATATTTTCAATAGTTAAATCTTTTTTGCTAGTTGTTGAAGAAGATGATGCTATTAATTTTTTTTTATAGCGTTGAAGGCTTGATCTCCATCATGACGAAGGAAATCTCCCCCTACTATAGTGTCCAAAGCATACCTATAGCAAAGAATAAGGCCAAAATAAAAGATGCTAAGGAATAGGCTCAAGGTGAGTCTAGGTTCAGTCCTTCCATAAGATTCTAAGATTCTAGTCCAAGCATCCTTAAAACTTTCCTCACTTCCTTGCTTGAAAGTGAGGATTTCCTTTTCAGGTGACATAACATAAGAAGTAGAACTAGACATGATAAATAAACAAGGGATAAAACTAGACAAACCAAAATAAAACTAGGTGCTGGAATTTTTAATTTTTTGTGTTTTTGATTTTTAAAGCAAACGAAAAGCAAAATAAGACTAACAAAAAAACTAAGGAAGACAATAACAAAATAGAGTGTAAGGATGTGCAAAACTCCCCTCGCTGAATCTTCCAAGTCCCTGGCAACGGCGCCATAAAACTTGCTTGACGGCGTGGAATAACACGTTCGATGGGAGACCCCAAGTGTAAGGTTTGATGTAATTTAGCAACAAGTTTTCCCTTAATTACAAAACCAAGGTTATCGAACCAGTAGGACTTGGAGAAGGCTTCGGAAAGGTGACAATGGCAATGGCGCCAGAAGCTTGACGTGGACCTACGCACACACCAACAAACTACTTTGCCGCAACGAAACAGAGAGGTTGTCAATCTCTCCGGCTTGCCGAACACAAAGGATTAAACGTATGGTGGAAAATAATATGAGAGAAAAATGACCAGCGAGCAAATTACTAGGAAAAGCTATTAAAACGATTGTAAGCAATGTAAGAAAATAGGATCGGGGTCCACAGTTCACTAGTGGCGTCTCTCCAAAAGATAAACGTTTTGGGTAAACAAATTACAGCGGGGTAATTGACAAACATGGACGCAACACAATACTATCATGACACAAGGTTCACCGTTTCATTTAATATGGGCATTACGTCAAAATACATAGACCGTGATCCAACTGCATCTATGACTAATTATCCACCCAGTGATCGCTATCCAGCATGTCACCCGAAAGTATTAAGTTGCAAGTAACAGATAATTGCAATAAGCATGGTGCGTAATGTAAGCAATGAGAACAACATAAAGCAATAAACACCGCTGTTTTATCCCTAGTAGCAACAGCACATCTCAGTTCTAATCGTTTATGTCAACTCGAGCTCGAACAAGAGAGGCATGAACCCACTATCTAGCATAAATACTCCCTCTACTGACACAAGTAATTACTTCGGCCAAAGCATACACAAGCATCGGAGAGCATGCAAGATCATAAATAAAACATATCATAGATAAACTGAATCATAATGTCAAGACTCCATAATTCATCGGATCCCCGCAAACACAACACATAGTATTACATAAAGATGATCTTAATCATGTAGGCAGCTCATAAGATCTAAACAATGGAGCACAAAGGAGAAGAGACAACCATCTAGCTACTGCCATGGACCCGTAGTCCCATGTTGGACTACTCACACATCACTCCGGAGGAAGGCATGGTGGTTTAGATACCTCCGGTGACGATCTCCCCCTCTGGCAGGGTTCCGGGAAGAGCTTCAGAACCCTCCCGATCTAGGGTTGGCGATGGCGGCGGCCTCGGATGTTTTCTGGAAAATATGATCCGGTATGGAGGGTTTCCGGGACGAAGGCAATTTATAGGTGAAAGGGCGACTCGAGGAGGTCTCGGAGTCGCCCAGGTGGGGCCCAGGCGCGGTCCACCCTGGGCCGCGCCTGGGGGCGTCTGGGGCCTGTGGGGCCCCCTCTGCAGGCGCCCTCCTGGGTCCGTCTTTGTTTCATCGCAAAAATAAATCATATAAATTGGAAGCTTATTCCGAGAAAATTCCCCGACTAGCTTTTCTGAAACAAAAAGACAACAAAAACAGGAACTGGCACTGGGCATCTTGTTAATAGGTTAGTTCCATAAAATGTGCCAAAATAATATAAAAACATTATAAAAGCATGTGGCAATGATATATAATATGCATAGAACATACACAAATTATAGATACGTTTGGGACGTATCAGCACTCAATGTTGCATCCGGCCTAACGAAGTCCTTGTCGAGGTGTGCGCGCCGCCCGCCGATTTCTTCGTGCGGTTCAAGTCTAGCGATGAATGCGGTCGCGTTCTGCATACCTGGCCAACGTTTCGGTGTGGCGACGCGACCATCAGTTTCGTGCGTTGGCATCGAGGATATGGTGGCACACAATCGGAGCTTGCCTACCTACGCACGGTAAGCTTCGGCGGCATCCCTTTCCACGCCAGGGAGCCGGAGGTGCTGAAACGGCTCGTCAACATCATCGGCGGCGAGATGGTGGACGTGCAGCCGCCCGCAGACAGCTGGTCCATCGACGTCACGACGTGGATCAAGGACCCGTGCACTGTCCCAAAGGTGCACCACGTCCTTGTCCCGGAGCCTAACAACAGCGTGCCAGCCGACTCCGACAACCTTGATCGATCTCCGTCGCCACCATGCTGACGAAAGAGAATGCTCTCCTTCGCTCATCGGGTTATCATCCACATCGTCGACTTGGTCGCGAACCAGGCGGGCACGAGACACCTACATCAGTTCAGGACATGGGCAGGCCAGGTCGATGACACCTCTCCGTCACACTTGCGCGACGGCGGCCACACCTTTGGAGGAAGAGCGGGAGGAAGATTCTGATGCGGCGGTCACACATTTTTAATGCATTATTTGTTAATTTCAAGTTGCACTGTTATTGGAGGAATGAGGAAAAAAATTCTAATTTGCAAATTTAGTCCAGAACGTACGAACATATCTGGAGGGTACGGATATATTGTTTACGCGGGGAATTTTTGCCGGGGACAGATTTGCCTCGCTCACTCCTAGTTGGCACTCACTCATATTTTAGCACTCTCACATTTCGAATTTTCGCCCGCTCTCTACACCGCCCCCTCTCCCTATCATTGCGCCGCCACTCCGCTTCCGCCGGAGCAGCGGCCCGTGGCTCCACCCCACCCCCCCACCCACCCTCTCCTCCCACCTCCCCCTCCAATCCCCCGTCTCCTTCGAGCCGACGTCCCCTTTCTTCCCCGGAAATGGTAGGTGTGGTTCCTTCGGATCTATGAACTATATATGTGGGTGGATCTCATTTCATCTGTGATTTATTTCTCTAGGCTAGCTCCTTACCTGACCTAGAGTGAGTCAAAATCGAAGAGCCGTGCAGCAGAATGCAGGAACAGCCGAAGCTCATGTTTCCATCAGCGGATGCATTACCGAGATTCCATGGTACATATGTGTTGTTTGTTACTGTCCACATTTAGGCACACTAGGCCGTGTAATTTATTTCTTTAGGTTAGTTCCTTCAAGAACCATTCCTTCAGTTTTCTACATTTTTTACCTCAACACTGTGGCAGATACTGCTAATTAAGGTGAATAACTTAGAATGGCAGCAGCGTGGCATGGATTATGTGTCATGTAATTTGTTTAGCAAAAAGACTGCTGTAATGACTGCAAGTATATGTTCCTTGCAATGACAGGGAATTGCTAAATGGAATGACTGCTGTGGCGAGAAGAAAATTGTGACTGAAGATGGCTTTCTATATACTGATATATGCTCGCGAGAAGCAAGGTAATTGATACATGCTCTCGAAACACAATAAAGAACCAACATCTTATCACAGTAATTGATGTTTGCTGTAATTACTTTTTCAGAATTAGAACCTCATACAAACACTGATATTAATTGACTGCTGTAATGACTGTATGTTTGTAACTCAACATGTTTTTTCTGGTTAACGGCGTACTCCTTTAATTGCATATTCAAGGTTGCCCAACATGAAACACTAAAGGGGACAGTGAAAGATCAAGGTTGCCCACCATGAATCACTAAAGGGGACTGAATGACATATTTCCTTTATTTGAGCATATTTCTGGAGTACAATTCGATGTCCATATCCAATTGAAAATAGCAGATTGGCTTTCTCTGTGCTGATATATATTCTACTATCTTTGAATGCAGAGAACGCCGTCAATATGATTCGATCGGTATCAGTTCGTCAAAAACATAACATAATAAACAATCTCAACAACTTATTAGTAATTGATGTTTCATGTAATTCCTTCTATCAGAATTACATCGGTCGTACACTTGTAAGTAGTTACCTACCACAAATTCAAATGTTCTTTCACATATTTTAGTTCTATATGCAACGCCATTTATATTTCTCATCAAATTTTCAGATAATTACAAGTGGTTTTCATCCACAATGCAAATTGGTTTGAAGATGCATGAGGCAAGTTTTACCTAGAGAAGCTGGCTTCGAAGCGGATTGGTCATCATTCTCTGCGCATCACATGTAGTTCAGTCTGACATCGATCAAATATGTAATTCCAAACATTTGTGGAGACTCGCCATCTAGTATTATGTTCCTGGTGGCATGTAACACAGTCCTGTAGTAGTACACTACATATTAGGTTCTTATGTATCATATTTAGAATAGAAGTTCTTGTTTAGGCATCCTGTAATAATTTCGTGTTTATTTTAAATATTTGGTCGTGTCCCAAATAGCTGGCATAATTGGCCTCTGGATCTTTGTTTGCATATCCGGATAAATCCCACGCCTCCGAACAAATGCTGGTCACCGGAAACACATGGACCCTCCGAACTTTGCCGCCGGTTATAAAAAAGGACCGACGCGTGACCCCTGAGGCCGTTTGTTTTTTGAACCAGCTCCAAATGTTTCCGGAGCTGATGAACAATTACGGACGGTCCGCAGGTCGAGGCGGCTAAACAACCAGCCCGGCTCTAGCGTTTGCGATGGTCATCTGCTCCAACCGTCTGAGGGTTCAGAGTCGGCTCTTTTTCACAACCGTCTGAGGGGTGCGGATTGCAGTCGGACGGCAAAACCGTCTCCTCGCGCCTTGATTATCCTCAGCTGTTGCTCCGAGCTGGATGGGAAAACCGGCTGAGGCCCATGGACGGGATTCGGCTGCAATACTCGGATCTGTAGTAGTGACGCCTAACTAAGATCTTGTGAATCATCATGACCCATGCTTGAATCACGGCTATCAATGATGCTGTCTGCTTGGTCAAAGCCATTGCGTCGTCCTAATAAAATGGATCTGGCATGAGTACAGTGTAGATCTACTTTACCGTTCGGTTTCGCACTGCAAGGAAGAGTTTTACCTTGGCTCCAGCCATTGGAGACGATGGAGAGCCGCGTTGTCGGAGATGAAGAAGAGGAACTATTGCCGTCCGTGGAGACGACGCCGTGGATTCCTCCAACAGAGGACAACGTACAACTACAGCTGGTCCGCTACCGGACGCGAGGAGCAGCCGCCGTCAGTGGAGAGGAAGTCGCGGATCCGGTCGCTGATCTGGTCACGGAGAGAGGAGCCGCCGATGTGGATTGGGGAAACTATGGAGGTGACCCAAAAGAGAGGAGGGGGAGCTATGTATGGCGTGAAACGGGGCCAGGATTTCGCCATCTCCCGCCATCCCCGCGCGCACGACGGTCTCCCCAGTTTGCATCCCCGGGGCCTGGCTCCACGGAAACTGCCGATTCGGCAGTTCCCATCGGGCCTGGCTCTGAGTTGCTTTAATGTCCGTGCCAGTCAAAATCTGGTGGGATGCAACCAAACAAACAGTCCAACTTACAGCCCACGGGCCTGTTTAGAGTTGCTGCGGGTTACCAAACGCGCCCAATATCAATACTCAGCCAGCACATGGAGGAACAGCGGATCTAACCCTTTTTTGGCCAGGCCTGGCGAAGCAAGTTTGCCAAGGTGGGTTCCGTGTCAGGTGTTTCAGGTTTGTTCCCCTCACCTCCCTTATACTCCTTTATCTAATCCCTTTTAGGCTATACAAATATACTCTGATTGAAAAAATTTATACACGAAATATGTGCGCGTCAACTAGTAGGTTCCATTTCCGTGCTCTGTTTCGAGTTTCATCGCCTGTAACTTTGAATTTTGAACCAATGTTTCTACTTTTTTTAACGAATTTTATTAAATCCGTCACACTCGGTCGACCGTTTGAAAATTGTTTTAACGAGTAGATTCATCTTGTTGTATCCAACAAACTTCGTATTGTAACTTTTCTGTTTCGCAATGCATATACAAATAGATCTTGTAGCGTGTATTTAGACTGTGTTTGATCCTTCAAGCAACATGTGTCATATGCAGCAACGCCACCAAATGTGAGCCATACCACCGGCAACCAGTGTGAGATCTGGTAAACCACTGCTTCCTAGCATGCTCCCGTGGGAAAGGAGGAAAAAGGCCACTAGTAGAAAACATACCTTTCGTTCGCATCTTTAGTCCCGGCCATGTTTGGAAACTGGACTAATGTGAGCATTAGTCCCGGTTCAAACGGCTAGGACGCTGCACGGCTTTAGTCCCGGTTCAAACGGGACTAAAGGGTTGCTGGCAGGCAGCCGCAGTGTGGGCCAGCGCGAGAGGCTTTAGTCCCGTTGGTATCACGAACCGGGACCTCCTGGTTCGTGATACCAACCCGGACTAAAGCCGTCAGCGTTTTTCATTTAATATGGAATAATTCATATCTGTAAATTCGTAAATCAAAATTTAACAAATAAAATGTCTAAATCGATTAGAAAAATGAGAGGAATCCAAATATGACAACTATATCATCTTTTGGATCACAAAAACGCATTTAACTAGGCGAAATTACTTTTGAAAAATCGGCATAAACTCTTTTAACTAGGCGAAATTAGGTAGAAATCAAGAAAATTCCTAATACTTGGGGATTATTCAAAAAATGTGGATTACTCTTTGTGAAATTAGATGGGTACCATTTTGCACCATATCTCCATGTGTTCTTCTTTAATCCAGGAGTCAGTTGATGCATGTAAAATGCATACATGAACTTTGCACTTTAATTGCTTATATTCCAATCATATTTGCATCATATAAGGGTTATATCAATGTTTTATCATGATTTTGGGAATACTTCAAAGTTTTCCCATTTATTTGGAATTAACCCTGCACGGGCAGAAAACCCTAGTTTTGTATTTTAATGTTTCAGGGACCCAAACGTCAACGAAATCACCTAGAATTTACGGGCGTCAATATTAGGAAGGAAGAAGGACTACGGAAAAAGGAAGCGAGCAAACGGAGACCCGAGGGCCAAACGAGCATGGCCCACGCGGCCACAGTACCAGGCCGCGTGGGACCCACCCGTTTGGGCCTCGTGGCTCCGTTGCCATCGATCTTCGCTCCACCGCCTTCGTCTTGACCTAAAAACACCTATAAAAAAGGTCCCCCGTCGTTCTCTGGAAGGAGCGCCGCAGAAACACAGAAACACCGAAACGGAGATCAGGAGCTGCAGATTGGAGGGGGAAAACTCCGGCGGGGCGCTGCCGGCGTGGTCTCCATCTTCTCCATCGACTTCTCCACCGTCTCCATGATGAAGAGGGAGTAGTCCACCTCTGGACTATGGGTTTGTGGAAGTAACTTATGTATCTCTCCTCTCTTGAGCTTCACTAATTAGCACCGTATGAGCTGCTGAACATGATTACGGTCACCGTTGTAATACCTTTGTGGTGGATCTTTATGAGTTAATATATGTTTGAGATTGCAATGTTTGTTTCAGTTATGAGTATAGATGCATATTATGTACCCCGTTCTTGTCTACTTGTTTTGATCAAGCATGTTTATGAGAGCGTGTGAGGGGAACGTGTGCATTAGTTGGAGTAACGGGGGGTGGCTAGTGCAGTGAACGTGAGAGAAAGTTCTGCGATCCACTTTGGTATTTTTACCTTACTTTGTTACCTCACTAGGGATAAACTAAAATACCATGCTACCGGGATGTGGGCATGACCATTGCCACTACACCATGACTAGATCTAGCATGTTCTTATTTTCACTTCATGTCATGATACTTAATGCTATACTCTGAGTTATCTTAATTACTAAGGTGTTATGATTTAGTTCGCATCTTGGTGGAGTATAAGAGAGGTTAATAACCAAAAGATCTCTATGTTAGGACGTGATGCCCATATATCTAAGTAACTTGTTATCAAACCCTGTGTTGCAATCTCATATGTTAACTTTGTGTGTTCCATTGTCTACCACTTTATAAAGAGAGAGTGCATTTGTGAAACCATGAACCCCAGTCCATTTTTAATCATAAGAAACACCTTTCCAACACCATATACCATTTTTATATTTTCAGCCATCATTAAATCCGAAAATACAAAAATACTTTTCATCTTGCATACATCATTTAAAAACCCAAAAATATCATTTATCATTGGATCCACCATCATTGCATATTTATTTCCTGTTTGCATTGCATAACTATCCTGATATCATTCTTACACCTTGTGCTTGACAACCACAGGTGAGGTTGAGGACCAAAACATCTAACCTTGTTTTGTAGGTAACCAAAAGAAGGATAAGAAGATAAATCTACCACTTCAGATTCCCCGAGAGTTCGATATTAAACCCTCGAGTCACCCCTCGTGGGGAAAACTGTCTTCCACTATACTATACACTCTGCACTTGGAGTCTCAACCTAAATCCCGTTATTTGTGCAGGCATCAAGACTTGCTCTTCGGGATCATCAAGACGTTTTCTGGCGCCGTTGCCGGGGAATCGTAGCTGAGAGATTTATCCAAGGGTGTGCATCATCGCATTCATCTCACAAGAAAGTCAACGTCACCAACTTGTGCTAACACCTAAGCTTGGGGAGGTTGCACCTACGTGAGCACCATCTTATCCATCTTTACTTACAAAGCAATTTATTTGTTTTGTTAGTGTCATTACATATCATATCATATTTATTTCAGTTTTGCATAAAAAATCTAAAAACACATAAAAACTTGCTAAAATGGGAGAAAAGCCCATTGCCACACCTGAGAGAAAAGCCAAAAATTATTGATGCTTCGACTATGGCTTTTATGAATCATGCATCGCTGCACCTTGCTCTATATGAAAGTGCTTATGCCACTACTGCTAAAGTGGTTGAAACTACTGTGTCTGAGGTACCTAAAGTGGGATATAAAATTCCCATTGGTCATGTTAAAAGAGTTATGAAAAATCCATTTACAGGGGATGGAACTAAGTCTGCATGTGAACACATAGAAACAATTGATGAAATATGTGGTTTATTTAGGCTTCCTGGTATTTCTGATGATCAAATAAAAAGGAAGCTGATTGGAGTATTTTGATGGAGGTTTTTCTTAAATATTTTACTCCCCAAGAAAGTACTAATATTTTGCAGGAAAAAGATGATGAACACATAAGCTTGGAAGAGGAAGAATGTGAAGAAGAGGATAAAAACCTAAGCTTGGGGATGCCCATGCAATCTCAAGAAGATGCTGAAAAAGATGAACAACTGGAGAATGAAGAGTTGGATCTCCCAACTTCACCTTCAACAAATGATAGTAACACTCAAACTCAAAAATCCTTTGTTATATATAATAACCCATGCTATTATGATGAAACTAATAATGCTACTAGTAAACTCATTGATGATAATGAGGAGTGTTGCTTAAATGAGCTATATGATAATGCTTTAGATGATGATCCTATGCTTATTGATAATCCTACATGTTTGGAAGTTGTTACTTCTCTATGTGAGGATAAAAATGATATACTTGCTGTTTGTGACAATACTCTCACCCATGAGAGTCCCACTTTGTTCTTGAATTCTCCTAATAACACCATAGAGGAGAAATTTGCTTATGTTGAGAAATACTTATGTGGTTTGCAATTATCTTTAGTTCCAAATCTTTGTTGCAACCATGATATTAAACTTGATATTGATCTTAACAACTATTTTGAAAGAGGGAAGCATGCTAATAAATTCCAAAATAAATTTAATGACTCTCTTTATGTTCCCAAATTATCTAAGTTGGAAGATTCTATTGGTTACGTGATTAAATACACTTCTACTACTTGCAACTATTATGAGAGAGGAGGTTATGAGAACCCTCTTTATGCTACTAATAATTATGGGCTGCAAGTAACTTTTGTTAATATGCATTGGAAAACTTCATTCATATACAAAATGCCAATGCATAGAAAGAAAGTTAGACTTCGTTGTTATTACTTTTGTGTTCTATTTTTCTCTCAACCAGGTTTCAACTTGACTATTATTTTGATCGGTTTGAGAGCAACATGGGACCCTGGTATTATGCATGGAACACTTCCCAAGAAAGAGGGGAACATCAAAGTTCAAGCTCCCTCATGAGCTTCATCTTCATAAAACAACAAGTAAGAAGCCTAGCTATATGGCTATAAAGAAAGCGCTTTGCGGGAGGCAACCCGGTTATTTTTGTGTGTGATTTTTCTTTGTGTCCTCTTGCTGTAACAAGAGATTTTGTGTCTAGTTAGGTTCTGGAGTTTTTAATAAAGTGCCAAGTTTTACCCTTTTTGGTTTGAAAAAGTTGCTTATAGCGTTCGGAGATTTTATTCCTGCACGAATCAGTGCACGGTATGATTTTTAATTCTTATTCTGTAACTCCGAATGAGCTCATATTTGAACTGTAGTTGCAACTTTTCATCCTCTGTATGCATGAATTTTTTCGGAATTTTTCGAGAAAGTTTGGTAGGGTAGAAAAATACGTTTTGCTGCTGCTGTTTTTCTGGACAGATTCTGTCCCATTTTGTTTGATGCATGCTTTGAGCTTTTAAGTTGAATCTTTTTGATCCAATTGAGTTTATGAGTAGGCATACAACATTATACACTTTCTGGACATGTCATATGAATTTTTGTTCAAGGATTATATGCAGCAAGGAACCTATTTGTTTATCACTATTAATGCACCCCACAGAAAAGAGATGGGAGAAACGGTGTTTTGAAGTTTTTTCACAGGGATTGGAGGAGATGCACCAAGAGCTATCCAAGGATGGTGAAGACCATAAGCTTGGGGATGTGAAGACAACCCCTGGACCTACACACTCTCGGTTTGCACACGTCCAACTTCTGTTTTTCGATCGAAACACTTTATCGCATAAACTTGGAGCGTCTTTTTTTGTTTTTGTTTGAGTCTTGAGAGACCACCACACTATCAATTATATATGAGAGAGCTACTGGAAATATGGGTTGAAATATGTTGGATGCTTTTATAAGATTGGGAAAAGGGATGTTTGACTTGATTTTTAATGATACATATAGTTGCATGATTCATGAGCTTGTTTATGAGTAATAGTTTGCAAATTCTTTTTGTAGAGCTATCACTTATTCATGTTTTGGTGCTGATTGTTATTTACTTGGTTTAACATGGATTAGTTAGTTCTATGGACACTCATGCATGCATCTAGATGGTCAACTTTCTCCCTTTTGCTAGCCCAAAAACTCCAACAAAAAAACTTGTTTCCAACACCTTCAACCAAAGTTATTCCAGTGAGTCCACCATATCTACCTATTGGCTTTATGCTATTCCGAGTATGTTTATCATGTTTTGTGTTATCTTACCTCTGAATGAAAATGTTTATGTTATTGATTGCAATGGAAAAATTGGTTATATAGCTCTCACGAACTTGATGCACATTTTACTTCATTGCATAATAAAACATGACCCATTGTGATTAAGATTATGATGCTAGTGGCTTGATAAATGTTCGAGGTTGGAGTTAGCCCATATGTGCTGTCACATGCAAAGCTTTCAACATGCTCCTTCATCTCATTTAGTTGATATCATGTACTTTTGTTATGGATGCTATCATGGTGAAATGAGGTGGAAATAAGTAGTTTAAATGAGTTTGTATAAATGGTTAGAGAGACGCCTGGGCCGCTAATCTAAGCCATGCATCATTCATGGTGGAAATTTACTTACATACTATGGTGAACCTTCTGTGATACACCTTGCAATAAAAAACTATTCCAATGGTAAATAAAAAGGGTGTTGAGATTTTCATTTGTTTGTTTGTCTTGTCATTTTGATATGGGCTTGTTCCATATCTGGGACAAGAGGTACCCCAGTTGACGCTCTTGATGATACTATTATTACTTACAATGATATATTGAACTTGCTTTGTTTCCTAAGTTGAGTAATCATGGTGTAGGTACTTGTATTCAAGGGGCATGAGACATCAACCTTTACTTTGTCAAGCACACTACTCATATTTGCTTTCACTTTAACCTTAATCATTCAAGATGCTATGATAGGGGCAATGAGAGCTTGACACCAATGAATACCTTATTGCAATCATTAACTTAAGTAGAAGAGTTTGGAAGTTGGATGAAACTTATGCATGCTTTACCTCTACTCACATATACATCTTTCCAAAGTGTACACCTATCATATTCAGATTTTCATCTACACTCTATGACCATTGTAGGATGTTCTACTTATCATTATGCATACATGTGTTCCATATTACTTGCTACCATGTTACACTTTGTGAACTATCAATGAACATCCTTGTCTTGAATACTTGATATCACTTCATAAACTATTTGCATATTGCTACTCCTTTGAAGAATGAATCATTTGACTATATGTAGCAATAGTAATCATCTTTGATATCCATTGTTAAGTATTAAATTGCAAAGTCCATGTTAGTTTTATCATCTTCATACTCGAGGACGAGCATGGATTAAGCTTGGGGATGTTGATGCATGTAAAATGCATACATGAACTTTGCACTTTAATTGCTTATATTCCAATCATATTTGCATCATATAAGGGTTATATCAATGTTTTATCATGATTTTGGGAATACTTCATAGTTTTCCCATTTATTTGGAATTAACCCTGCACAGGCAGAAAACCCTAGTTTTGTATTTTAATGTTTCAGGGACCCAAACGTCAACGAAATCACCTGGAAATTTACGGGCGTCAATATTTGGAAGGAAGAAGGACTACGGAAAAAGGAAGCGAGCAAACGGAGGCCCGAGGGCCAAACGGCATGGCCCACGCGGCCAGTACTGGCCGCGTGGGACCCACCCGTTTGGGCCTCGTGGCTCCGTTGCCGTCGATCTTCGCTCCACCGCCTTCGTCTTGACCTAAAAACGCCTATAAAAAAGGTCCCCCGTCGTTCTCTGGAAGGAGCGCCGCACAAACACAGAAACACCGAAACGGAGATCAGGAGCTGCAGATTGGAGGGGGAAAACTCCGGCGGGGCGCTGCCGGCGTGGTCTCCATCTTCTCCATCGACTTCTCCACCGTCTCCATGATGAAGAGGGAGTAGTCCACCTCTGGACTATGGGTTTGTGGAAGTAACTTATGTATCTCTCCTCTCTTGAGCTTCACTAATTAGCACCGTATGAGCTGCTGAACATGATTACGGTCACCGTTGTAATACCTTTGTGGTGGATCTTTATGAGTTAATATATGTTTGAGATTGCAATGTTTGTTTCAGTTATGAGTATAGATGCATATTATGTACCCCGTTCTTGTCTACTTGTTTTGATCAAGCATGTTTATGAGAGCGTGTGGGGGGAACGTGTGCATTAGTTGGAGTAACGGGGGGTGGCTAGTGCAGTGAACGTGAGAGAAAGTTCTGCGATCCACTTTGGTATCTTTACCTTACTTTGTTACCTCACTAGGGATAAACTAAAATACCATGCTACCGGGGATGTGGGCGTGACCATTGCCACTACTCCATGACTAGATCTAGCATGTTCTTATTTTCACTTCATGTCATGATACTTAATGCTATACTCTGAGTTATCTTAATTACTGAGGTGTTATGATTTAGTTCGCATCTTGGTGGAGTATAAGAGAGGTTAATAACCAAAAGATCTCTATGTTAGGACGTGATGCCCATATATCTAAGTAACTTGTTATCAAACCCTGTGTTGCAATCTCATATGTTAACTTTGTGTGTTCCATTGTCTACCACTTTATAAAGAGAGAGTGCATTTGTGAAACCATGAACCCCAGTCCATTTTTAATCATAAGAAACACCTTTCCAACACCATATACCACTTTTATTTTCAGCCATCATTAAATCCGAAAATACAAAAATACTTTTCATCTTGCATACATCATTCAAAAACCCAAAAATATCATTTATCATTGCATCCACCATCATTGCATATTTATTTCTTGTTTGCATTGCATAACTATCCTGATATCATTCTTACACCTTGTGCTTGACAACCACAGGTGAGGTTGAGGACCAAAACATCTAACCTTGTTTTGTAGGTAACCAAAAGAAGGATAAGAAGATAAATCTACCACTTCAGATTCCCCGAGAGTTCGATATTAAACCCTCGAGTCACCCCTCGTGGGGAAAACTGTCTTCCACTATACTATACACTCTGCACTTGGAGTCTCAACCTAAATCCCGTTATTTGTGCAGGCATCAAGACTTGCTCTTCGGGATCATCATCAGTCTGCTCCGATTTTTGGAGCGTACAATATTCATGTGTTCCTCGATATACGGAGCCACCAAGCTGGAATTTTGTAGAACTATGTAGTGTGCTTGAGTGAAAAAATACCCGTCCATACATATTATTGCTTTCTTTCCTAGCGTTCCTTTTCCACGCAGTCTCCCCTCATGGCGCGATTGAGGAACACCGATCGGTTTAAGGTCAGGAATAAAGTCGACACAAAACTCAATGACCTCCTCTGTTCCATAGCCCTTGGAGATGCTTCCTTCTGGCCTTGCACGGTTATGAACGTATTTCTTTAAGACTTCCATGAACCTCTCAAAGGGGAACATATTGTGTAGAAATACAGGACCGAGAATGGAAATCTCTTCGACTAGGTGAACTATGAGGTGCGTCATAATATTGAAGAAGGATGGTGGGAACACCAACTCGAAGCTGACAAGACATTGGACCACATCCTTCTGTAATTTTTTTTTGAACTTTATCCTTCTGTAAACTTGGTAGAGTTGCTGGATCGATTACCTTCTGAGAAATTGCATTGAGGAATGCACATAGCTTCACAATGGGCACTCGAACATTTTCCGGTAGAAGCCCCCTCAATGCAACCGGAAGTAATTGTGTCATAAGCACGTGGCAGTCATGAGACTTTAGGTTTTGGAACTTTTCTCTGCCATGTTTATTATTCCCTTTATATTCGACGAGAAGCCAGACGGGACCTTGATACTGCTCAGGACTTCAAAAAAGATTTCCTTCTCTTCTCTGGTAAGAGCGTAGCTGGCAGGACCTTGATACTTCTCTGGATGCAGGCCGTCTCGTTCGTTCATACGTTGGTGGTCCTGCCGTGATTTCGGTGTATCTTTCATCTTCCCATACACGTCCAAAAAGTTTAGCTGGTTCACGCAAAGATTTTTCGTCACGTGCATCACGTCGATTGCAGAGCGAACCTCTAACATTTTCCAATAGGGTAGGTTCCAAAATATAGATTTCTTCTTCCACATGGGTACGTGTCCATCAGCGTCATTCGGAACAGATTGTTCGCCAGGACCCTTTCCAAAGATTACTTTTAAATCCTTGACCATACCATATATATCATTACCAGTTGGGCGGGTAGGCTTCGTCCGGTGATCTGCCTCACCTTTGAAATGATTGCCTTTCTTTCTTAAGGGATGCCAGTTTGGAAGAAATCGACGATGCCTCGGGTACACATTCTTCTTACATTTATCAAACATTTGTAGTTCAAATTTGGATTACTTTCGGAAAATCAGCATAAACTCATTTAACTAGGCGAAATTAGATAGAAATCAAGAAAATTCCTAATACTTGGGGATTATCCATCAAATGTGAACTACTCTTTGCGAGAATTAGATGGGTGCCATTTTGAACCATTTTTTTTGAAGAGCGACTGTAGGGCAACCGCCCCACAGCATTTTCTATTTTCTCATCTCAAGTCTCCGCAAACTGTACAAATATTTACAGAAAAAAGGTGGGGGCATGGAGGGAAGAGAGGGGGGACTATATACAAACCGTAAGGTAGATCATCTAACCAGGCCAACAAGCTTGGCACATGCTTTGCTTTCATCCTATGTCTCCACCTATTAAAGGTAGGCTTCTCATTTCTGAAGATTTTGCCATTTCTTTGCAGCCAGATATTCCTGCAGGTCACAATGATAACCTCCATAGAGAACACATGCGGAAATCTTCTCCACGCCACGGAGATGACAGTCTGAATGCTATCCCCCACTGTCCACTGAATTTGCAAGTAATTTCAGACTCTCTGGCTAAAGTTACACGTGAAAAAGAGATGTTGCCTATCTTCATATGTTCTTAGAGGGCATAACATGCAGTGATCATTGTCTGCAACATTCCAGTGTCTGCGCTTCAACATGTCCTTAGTGTTGAGTCTATCTCTCAACAATAGCCAGGCAAACACTTTATAATTCATTGTGCAGCAAGTTTCCCAAATCCATCCGTATGTCTTCGGAACTGTCAACGATGAAAACACCTTCACATAAAACTGCCCAGCAATATATTTCTCTCCCCAACAATATGACCAGACATCTTGGTCCTGACTCGGTGGATTATTCTCTAATAAGATCTGTAGGTTTTCCAATTCATTGAAAGCTTGCTGTGACAAGGGCAAGCTAAACAACAAAGATATTTTTGTACTGGGTTCACAAAAATGGTCATTTTTGCCACTTATAAAAAGGAAAATGATATTTATAAAAATAATTTGAATAGAGGTCAAACTTTCTAAAACTAGAATTCCTCTCATTTTTCTAATCAATTTAGACATTTTATTTGTCAAATTTCGATTTACGATTTAAAGATATGAATTATCGATGTTTCTGTGAGGCAAAAGATAAAATGGATGGCATATTTGAATTCTCTCATTTTTCTAATCAATTTAGATATTTTATTTGTCAAATTTCGATTTACGATTTAAAGATATGAATTATTCCATATTAAATATTATTACATAATCACTGTTATTTATTTTAAAAATATTATTGCATAATCATTGTTATTTATTCAAAAAATATATTACATAATCATTGTATTTATTCAAATAAATTTTGAAAATTTAAACAATAAAAAAGTGTAACATCATGACTCAGGGGTTAATATGATTGATAGGATACTATTATCAGTAAGTTCTAACTTCTCATTTGGAAGGTAATTCGGAAGGAACTCAAAAGTTAAGCGTGCTCGGCTGGAGGATGGGTGACCGAATGGGAAGTTTGACCAGGGTAAGTACTTTGACCTGAGATTAAGTGTATAACTAGTTATTTATTGTGTGGCTAAGTGAGAAATTTCAGAATAGAATTAGAAATAGAATTAAGACTATAATTGAGAATAACTGAAAATAGAATTGAAAATAAAATTAAAAAATTCCCGGTACCTTTAGTCCGGGTTGGTAACACATTTAGTCTCGGTTGGTGTTACCAACCGGGACTAAACACCCTCTAGAACCGAGACTAAAGACCCGTTTTCCACTAGTGGGCATCGCCGCGATGAGCAATCTCCTCAGCTTCTCGCGACGAGTTGATTGTGCCTAAGGATGCACAAACGGGACCTGTTTGTTCCATTATTTATGCATTTTTTTTGTACTAGCTACGCACAAAAATTGGGACAAACGGGTCCCATTTTCGCATGCCACGCCGCCAACAGCTCTGTTCCAGGCAGGGTGGGGCAGGATGCCGCGAGCGGCCCAGCCAGACTTTGATCTCCTGGAGTCCAGGTGCTTCTGTGTGGGGAGGCAATGGTAATTTTGTCATAATTTCAACTTACCCTGGTAATTTATGGTAAAGTTTATTAAACAAGCGTCCATGCACTCTGCTGTTGAGAGAACACTGCATGCGAGTCTCTTGTATGCTGGAGTCATTCGGGGCAGGCCGGAAATGTTGCTGTTGAGTACATGCGCTAAGTACCATCCGAGGAGTGAGGAAGGCCATGGTCGACGGGGAAACATAGAAAATGGAAGAGACGTTGTTCCTATCAAGAGAGAAAGGAGATGGCAATGGACAGATGAAGATGGAGAGGAGGAATGAATGATCCTGAAGAATGGAGCATATGGAGTGACAACGGGACAACGAAGAGCCGGCTAGACGCGTGAGATGGTGGAAACATTTACTGCCATGGAAACAGAAGTTGGAAGCCAAACCGCTGCTAGCAGGTCAACATATCAGCATCGGATGAGAAAATAAAAAACTCATAATATAAACGATGACATGGACCAATTAGAGGCTTGATGATGTGTATAGGTTGCATGTTGAGAGAAATCATGTAGTGGGGTGCTCCTATTTAGATATAGAAGATATGATTATTGGTGTCCCACCAAGTTTTGTATCTAGTAAATACTAGTATCATTTACACTTCTAAGATTCACGGCTTGAGCCGTGGGCAAAGTAGTACTGAACCTGATGGTGATCGTGGCATCTGGAACTTAGTCTGGAAGGCTAGCGTGCCACAGAAGCTGCGTGTGTTCGCATGGCGCCTCGCCACGGACTCCCTGGCAGTCACGGATAGTTTACAGCGGCGTATTCCTAAGGTGCTTCCGACGTGCTCTGTTTGTGGTGTGGAGGCGGAGGATGCTCACCATGCCATGGTCCGGTGCACGCTGGCCCGTGGCCTGCGCCATGGCATGCGTCTAGTCTGGACACTCCCCAAAGAGGCGGCGTTTCGGCAAACTGGGCCGAGCTGGTTCTTCAAGATGTTGGAGGAAGCGAATGCAGACACGAGGTCAAAACTGATCTTCCTCTTTTGGCGCACCTGGCACCACCGTAACAATGTTGTCCACGGAGATGGGAAGGCTTCCATTGTTGCCTCTGTTCCTTTTCTTCAGAATTATGTGGTCTCGATCAGGACAGATCAGAGGAGGGTTGACAATACTGGGAAACAACCTATCTCTCCGATCACCATGCCAGCTCAGTTGTCACCTGGGAGTTCTGTCTCTCCCTGGAAACCGCCTGACACTGGATGGATCATAGTCAATGTCGATGCTGGCTGGGACGCCACCACGGTTCGGGTGGTACTGGCTTGGTTGCTCGCGATGCTCATGGCGCCGTTCTCTTCTCCCAATGGAAGACCCTTGCTGCTTGCGCTAGTGGTGAAGAGGCGGAGGTACTCGCGTGTCTGGAAGGAATACGATACTTGGCGGCTAATCCACTGCAACTTGGGATTATTGAGTCTGACTGTGCTCGTGTGGTAACTGTTCTGACTTCGGTGGACAGAGATCGCTCTAGTCATTGGAGTCTGTTTCTGGAGGCAGCGGCGTTGATGGCTACGATGGCAGATGTGAAGTTGAGGAAGATCGCTCGGGTGGGCAACAAAGTGGCACATGATCTAGCACAATTAGGCAAGCGTGAGTGTGGGGTTAAGTATGGGGCTGTTCCTTCCTGCGCGATGGACTCCCTCATGCATGATTGTAATGTCGGTATTGCCTAATAAAGCTCACCCTTAAATTTAAAAAAAAATATTAGACAAACTAAAAAAGATTGAAGAAAATAAGTGGCCCCTTTAGGAAAGAGAAAATTTGATTGGAGAAACAAAATACAAGATAAATTTGAAAATAGGAAGTCAGTGAGGCAAAAAATAGCGCGAATGCGTACGACACCATGTGTAGTTACTAGTGAATCTGCCATTATTCTTTTGACCATACAACTAATCATGTCCTTTTGGGGCTATGTAGGTCTGACGTTAACTAAATTATGGTCCTCAAGATGTGCAGTTCCCATCATAAGGAAAACTGAGTGATATATCAGATCTAGATAAGTCTCTGGGATTTAAACCAACTAAGAACCAAACAAAGTCCTAACTGGTGAACACCTTTTGGTGCAGAACAGTTTGGTTAAGAACTCAAGCTTATTCCTTTTCCACAGATGCATATTTTCCGTAAATCAATGATAACAAACAAGGCCTGCTGAAGTTTGAAAATGCGGAGTAACTTGACAGTGTCCCATATGTTAACACATTATGCTGAAACAACAACGACACCAAGAGTAGTAGCAGATCCCATTTTCTAAGTACAACCAGAGTGAGGATATTAGACCATTAGCCGGAGCATTTTGCAGATACTTCTTGCTCAGATACAAGTGTTCAGGATACTAGCTAAACCTGGGGGCAGCATTAACACACTGCTTAGCGGCAGTACAATGTGATATTATTACGTTAACCTTATCAATCTGTGAAAGCTCACTGGGGCAACCCATCTTGTTTGTCATCATCATCAACACGGCTAATAAAGTAAATGGAGTCGTCTTCCAAACTATCTATCTATTATATACTAAAAGCAAAATGAGAGAGTTTTTCGAGGCACCACGTAAATCCACATCATCGGAATTATTTAAACAGTTAGATACATAATTAATGGCTTAGATTTTTTTTTTGAAACTTTAAAACACCTCATATATTAAGCTAGCAAGCCGCCTCATTAAAAACCTTTGAGTCCCCTTAGGTAAGGAAAAGAGTGCGTCCGAAACTTGCTAGTTTTAAACATTCATAGTTACATCGTTTATGAGAATACTCACGACAAAGGTCGGGATCTCATCTATCCAATTACAGGAATATTTATGAGTAAAACTATAACTAGCTAAGTCATGAGCAACCTGATTGGCTTCTATCGGGCAGTGCTTGAACTTGACATTACCAATCTAAGACACAAGGTCCACACAATCAGCAAAGACAGTTGCTGACTCGTTCCACCATGAATCATCACCCGCATAGGCTTCAATCGTCTCCATTGAGTCTGATTCCGCTTGAACATCATTTTGTCCCGAAGAATTAACAAGGTCTAGACCTTCACGCATCGCCACAGCTTCAGCCATAGCTGCAGATGCAACATGAGGCAGGAACAAGCATCTTGCGGCTAGGCAATTACCTTGGTAGTCTCGAATAACAGCACCTATGGAACCTGAGGATAATTGAGGATTTTCAGTCTCTCCCATACTGCTTCCACCCTTGATCGCTTTCCATTTAGGTAGTATCCGACCATTATTGGAATGTTATTCAATTTGGTTTAGATGGTTTATTTTCTGGCTTCAATTTGGTTTTGGTACTAACCTATGAAACTACTAAATTTCAGCTTCCAATTGGTACTGATGGTTCCCAACACAACAATAATCTTTTAGAGGACGCCATTAATTTCCCTTCGCTCCAAACTCAATCATCAAATCTTTTCTTATAACCAAAGGACAGCTTTAAGAAAAGTGATAGTTTTACTAGACGGATCAGCAAAGAACTTGCTGAAGTAGATGATTCTCAATTAAAGTCCAGTTCTGGATTCTAGTTGAACAGCAAAGGACACCTTTGATAGCATTGACAATACACTTGCAGAAAGCCAGTTGCTCAACTGAACATGTGCCCTATACTCTTGTTTCTCTTATAAAAACAGAGACGTAAACACTAGGACTGAAGCTTCCAGGGCTCCATGATGGCATTCTCTCCAAGTTTGTCCGCTCAAAGTATCAGGACTGAAACCACTTCTCCTCCAAGACAGCAGCTTGCCAAGCAGAGGCTGAGTGCTCACTTTCCTAGATGGCAGAACTGGAAATAATCCTCACGATACCTGGGTCCCATAGTTTTACAAAAGAGTTTGCGAGCTTGAATTGTTTCTTTGTCGTGTCATAGAAGCTGCCCGCTGAGGAATCCCTGGGCCTCATTGGAACATCAGTATCATGTCCTCGTTATTATGCATTACAGAACATCACACTCTCGCCGCGATGGTCATGGTGCAGCTTATCCTTCAGAAGCATTGCATCCAACAGAAGCGTTGCATCCAAAACCAACAAGGAAGATGGGAACCTTGCACTGGTTGTGGCATTGTGTGTGCAGGGCAACGACCTGGGCGAGCCTTACACCAGATTACAGCTTATCCTTCAGAAGCATTGCATCCAATGTTAGATCTGTGGTATCCATGACAAGCTCTACAAAGAGAGATGAGTCTCCTACATGTGTGAGGATATCATCTAGTTCCTCCTGGGCAAGTGTCTCCTTCGCCCAATTACAGCTCTCTTCACACCATAGCAATTGCAACTGATCTTGCTCACAAGTGTGTTTTGGTTCGAATGGCAGCTCAGCGAACAGTTGGAGCACAGTATGTGATTGGCCGACCTTGTACACCTCAGCCATTTCATCAAACCATTGATGCGCGGCACTCATGTTTGATGGCACAGATTGACCATTGCACTCATATCCACGGAACATGAACTTAGTGCGTATCTCATTAGGGAATTTCAAACACCAGATGAAGAAGATCGTCCTGATGGCTGTTTTATATCTCCTTCGAGAACTCTTCAAACACTTCTGGGTCAGGAGAATGGCTCTAGATCCTTCCCCGAAATGGCCTGAGAGTGGTGAGGCTCTTTTGTCGGAGCCAGGTCAAAAACCCACAGACAGGGCTCATCTTATTGTTAAGAGTTTATCACATGAAACTTAGTGGGTGATGCTTAAAAAAACTTAGTGGGTATCTTTTTTTTTTTTGCGACTCAACATGCTTCATTAATCACCCAGCAGCATTACAATCTGTTAGCAGGCAGTGTCAAGGGTGGGATAAAGTTCGCCCAGCGTCGCTAGTCTGCTTAGCTTAGCACAAAGGTGAGCCATCTCATCGGCCTCACGATTTACAAAATTCATACTAAAATTATCAAAAATCCTGCTCAGCTCTAGTATCTCCCGCAGAATAGCTATGTCGGATCTTTCATAATTCTTCGACCTCAATAAATTCACCAATGTAAGAGAATCTGTCTCTAGGATTATTTTACGGGAGACCCATATGGCATGTCATGCTCATACCATCTCTAGCTGCAAACGACTCCATAATCAGGGGATTGGCCACCATCCGGTACGGCGGTACCAGATAGCCTGTGCCCGGACCAGCGTCCCCTGATGATCACGAACGCCAGCCCCCAGAGGCTCCTTGGCTGTCGTCCAATGAAACACTAGGCCGGCCTCCCCATGGCCATGGCATTGCCGTGGATAAGGATCGAGGAGTTTGGCTCCATCGATCCCTGCTGCAAGTAAGGTCGTTCTCACCCTCGCTGTTTCACGGCCACTCCCATCTTTCGGGTGACAGTAGGTCAGTGACGGACGTCACGTGCCCTGTCGCTCTCCTACCAAAGAACATTTTCACCGGGGGTCTCCAAGTGACCCTCCAAAGATCCATTGGGGGTTCGGACGGCCAAAAACGTCACCAGCGGCACCCCCCCCAAAGGGTCGCCCCGAGCATTTGGAGGCCTCTTCGGCGATGCCGGACATTGCCCGGACATGGGCTCTGACATGGGTGGCCCGCCCTTCATAGAGACAGCGTCCGCCTCGCCATGGGTTTAAGGCGCCGTGCAAGAGGCCGTTCCGCCCGCGTTATGGCGACGCGTTTCCGTAGGCGACGAAGGGACGGGACGGCGATGCGTCTCCCGCACGCCTCGCATTTACGGCGGCGCCTGCTGAGCGCCCAGCCTTTCCCGGCTTCCCAAGCGGCGCAGTGGCGGAGACGTGTCGCCGCCGTTAACTCCGACGCGACGCGTGCTCACCCACCCGTCGCTTCCCGCCCTGAGCCACCGCTTCCCGCCGAGACATTGGGCTGGCTATAAAGAGGCCCCCGCCGTGCAGCCATTTCGCCACACCAGCACCGACGCTCGCCGGTAGCCATTTGAGCACATAGTCCAGTCGTAGCCAGTTGAGCACATAGCCATGCCTCGCCGCCTCGCCACCTCATGAGCCACGCTCACCCAGGCAGCGCGCCGCGCTCATGGCACGGCGCAGGAGGACGCCGCCGCCGCCGACGAACAGCCGTTCGACTGGGCGGATGTGGACGACGTCGACGTCGACGAGCAAGAGGAGCAGGAGCCGGTGCAGGACCCGTACCCTGGCCAGGAGCCGCCGCCGGAGCTCGACGAGGCACCGCCGGCGCCACAGCAGCCGTTCACGCCGCCGCTGTGGCCTGACCAGATGGTTGTCGCCAACTCGTTTGAGAGCTGGCGCAACGAGCAGGCAAGCCGTCAGGTCAGGCTTGGCTACGAGGCGGCTGGGGACGCCGTGGAGGCCGCAATCATCCAGGCCTCCATCCTGACCGCGGAGCGCGACGAGCGTTGCCGCGCCTTCATGGCCGCCGAGCAGGCGGCGTACGAGCAGCTCAACGCCCAGGCGGAGGAGCCCACGCAGCAACAGCTCATCGCCCAGGCGGAGGAGCTAGCGGATGCGGCCTCCCGGCTGCGCGCCGAGCGGGAGGCGCACGAGGAGCTGAACCAGATGCACCGAGCGGGACGCGCACGACGAGCTGAACCAGACGCGACCGAGAGGGATGCCATGCGCCGGGCGGCGAGTCAACTCCGGCAGGAGAGACGTGTGCGCTCCCGCTTAGCCAAGGCCGCGCACGACGACGAGGCTGGCCCGAGCGGCGGCGTTTAGATTAGGTTTTAGTTATCGTTTTAGTTTTACTTTGCAAACGTGTTAGTCTAATTTTGCAAACGTGTTAGCCTATGTTTGCAACTTGTATCGGTTTAATTTAAATTTGTATGTTTTAAAAATAGTTCGAATGCCGCGACCGACACAAGTTTTTGCCCGCAAGGTGTTCGATGATTTGCTCGTGTTTGGGGGGCGGAAGTTTGGGGTGCGCCGCTGTGGACGCGGTCGAAACATGGGCGGACACATGTCCGGCACCCCCAATGGAGGCCCCATTGGGGGGTGCCGGACACGAATTTGGAGACCCCCGGTGGAGATGCTCTAAGCACCGTCTACTATGGAAGATCCATCCAAGGACGTCGACGACGACGCAACCAATGCAAACGAACTCCATTGGGGGGTGCCGGACACGAATTTGGAGACCCCGGTGGAGATGCTCTAAGCACCGTCTACTATGGAAGATCCATCCAAGGACGTCGACGACGACGCAACCAATGCAAACGAACGAGCAGCACGACACGCTCGCCGTGTCCGGGTACCACACGTCAGCTAAGATGGCCTAAACACCGCAAGAACCAGCCAGCAGGGACCAGCAGTTAAGCTGCAGGTACACGCGTGGCATGTTAGAAGTAGGCTTGTGTGTCCAGTCGACGATCCCTTCGAGTGTGGGGGGAGTCGATAAGTTAGAGAGTGCCGACTTCGGTGTCTGTCCCAAGTCGAGGAGTGTTCGACTCCGGGGTCTGTCCCGGGACGAAACAGTCGCCAGGTTCTTCGGGTGCGAGGGCTTGTGTCCTGTAGCTCTTATCCTGAAGTGATGCGTTGGCAACAGTACAGAGTAGGTAGTTAGGACGTGCTAGACGTCACCTACAGTGTTTCCTAGTCTGTGACACTGTCAACAGTGGTGTGTCAGATAGAGGTATGACCGGTCACATCGCAGCGATGTGACTGGATAGTTGACTTAGGCAGCCAGCCTGCACAGCCCCTATTTAAAGGAAGGAATACAATGAGAAAATTGAGACAAACCATTTCTTTTATGTGCACACACTCCTCTCTTCTCGTTCAAGCTTCCGGGGCAACATGGCACGCCGGCGACGGACGCCGGCCGGCTACCAGCGATTAGCCAGCTGGAGCGGCCCCAGCACGCGGCGATCGATCACAGCACAGTAATGGCAGTCTGAGCGTCGCCGGTTCACCAACCTCATAGCGTGTGGCTTGATCACATCCGCGACACTGTTGCTGACTGAAGTTTGATGCGGGAGTACGATTTGGCGCGCAGCAGCTAGCTTGTTTGTATCCATGACGTGGAAGGTTGATTTGGGACGGGTCTCTGCCGGTGAGGAGTTTGCCTCGGGCTGGTCGCTGGCGAGGCCGGAGACGATGCAGAGCATGCGTCGCATTCCGCTGCCGCATCGGGCTTGCACAGCAATAACTGTGTGGCAGACAACGGACGGTGACATTTTCCCTGCGGTAGGACGCTCCGCTACGCAGTGCTGGTTCAGTCTTACTCTCTCCGTTTTAAATTATATGACTTGGTATTGGCTACATGTGAATGCATATAGACATGTTATATGTATAGATACATGCACATGTGACCAATAGCAAGTCATCTACTCCGTAGTAAGCGTTAGACGTTGAAAATATCATACTGCAAATGAATTTCCAATGCAATTTTCACTCGAATACCAGAGGACACTGGTTGCTTGCCTCAGTTGCCCGACCTTAAGATTATGACTGGTTATTGGAGAAACTGTAGCGCATGCCACTTCCTTTCCTGACATCGAAATGTTTGATTTTCTCGCCACAAAAGCATAATATTTCACACTCCCATCAAGTCGCAGGAAATAGCATAATAGTGTTTTCGGCCTAAAACCAGTTATTCCATCCTTTTGTTCTATGTTCTACACCATCACTACATTTTCTTGACTTATTCATACACTAGAAACTTTATTGAGACATTAGTTAGATCGTACTCTATAAGAATCTTTATCATAATATTTATATATTATATAAATTATGCATTGTACAAAATATAGCTCTAGGACAAACTTTCTTACGAAATACATCTTAATATCTTTTGATGAATTCACTACAAAGAAAAAACACAGTAACTATAAATAGTAATAATGTAATATTGTAAGTTATGTGGTTAAATTATGCGAACAAACATAAAATTATACTTGTAATACTATAACATGCTGAAAATAAGATCCAAAGAAATATAAAAGTTCAGTATAAACTGTCTTCTTTTTATTCGCATCGGGCAAAAAAAAAAATATTGGACCGGTCCTGCACGCCGCGATCGGTCACGACATTGTAGCATTACTACCATGGCGTTTTGCACGAATAGTGGGCAATAAATGGGTTACGGTAAAAATACTCTGATATTTTTCGGTTAAACACATGACTAAAAAGGGGCAATCCAATACCATACATGGTGTAGTGAACAACCAAACAGATCCAACTGATTGCGGTGACCATCAGTTGATCGCGCTGGGCCAAAAAAGTTAATCCGGTAAGATAAGCTGAGTACCGGTAAGTACAGCTTGTTTTATCGTGCTGTGCTGGAAGTCAGGTTGCTCTTTTAGCGTATGTGGCCACCTAGTTGAGAAAGTCACGGTGCCTGACTAGCTAGCCAACCATCGAGCTATAAATGTTAGATGTCTCGTGTTAATTGTTGAAATTAAATCATTACTCATATTTTCAACAAGTTAGTAGACGAAATTTAGATAAGGTAAACTGCGGACTAAGTTTTCTTAAAATACAATACTATTTTTGGAAACAAGATTTCATATATGAAACTGAGATGTGGTGATCTGCGAATTGATATTAATTACTACAAGGGGAAATCTATGTTTAGAACGGTCTGAAGTAAATCTTAGCCGGCGGACCAATCACAACTCGTAGAGCCACCAATTGCTCTGGTCCCACCCACGTGCAGGTCCCGTACGTCGTCGCTGTCCGTTCGTGCATGCAACGTTTTGTCGTACTCTCCTTTTCTTTCCCTCCCTCACGGCTCGCTCCTATTAGGATGGATGCATGGGCATACGATGCATGCATTTTCATCGATCAGCTCAACTAGCTGCCAAGAAAATTTGAGTGAACCAATTAGCACTACTCAAAACATGTACACCGGAGGCACACGTACAAGTTAGTACGTATGTGGGTACACCACTTTAGTGTACTATGGAGTTCGGTAGCAAGAGTGGGCTGGCGTCGACATCCTTCCTAGCGCTACAGTTGGCGAACTTGAGGCCATGCTGCACCCGGCGCTGGGATTGTTGTCGAAGGTGGACAACACTGTCTGCCAAAGTCAACGGCGTCGATTTGATCATGCGGTGCGGCGATCTGGACAAGTTCGGGAGTCTTCTCTAGCCGACATTCTCCAGAGCTAGCTACCTTTCCTTTCGCGGCGGGTCTCAACATCTGCTCGGCGCGGGTTGCAACCAAAAATCACATGTGTCCATGGTATAATTAGGCCAACTCCAACGAGTCGATCTGAATGGACATTAAATGTGTCCATTTTAGTTTTGTTTTGCTCGGTAAGCGGACACCATGTTCCGCTCGTGTCTGACGGTGCACACAACGCAGGGGAAAGTACATTAAATAGAAGAAAAACATAACTTAAAAATAAACCCTAGATCCACTTGGTCGACGAAGGTTGGACGCGACCATGGCACTCATGACTGTGGCGGTGGCGGTGGCAATGTCGCCGTGCGCGGAGGCGTATATGGCCCCTCCTGATGTAACTGCTCCTCCTCCTCCTCCACAGGTAGACTTACCGTTAACTACATGTGTATATCTCCAGGTTGACTGATGGCTACTTCGGCCATTTTGGCGTGGCCCGCAAGGATTTTGACCTCCTCAGTCGATGCGTGGATCGCCAAAGGTAGGTTACGCCATAGAGCGAGCTCCCCCAGTGTTGAGGCCTTGAGGCCCTGCTAGAGCTCGTCGTCCTCGATCTCCTCCTCCTTCACCACGTGACACTGCGACGACGGTTTGGGTGCTAAAGCACATGCAAAGCACGAGCATCAATGTTAGTCGTGCTCATCGTCAACCCACGTGACATGTAGGACGCGACAACTGAACCAAAGCGAGCGCTAGAGACAACGACCAAGCGGCGGTGCATCTGTCATGTAACCGCTTTCCGTCTTTCTCACCGGGTCCAATAATTAACCAGTTTTTTAGATAATAATAACCCACCCAGAACTGATTGAATCACCCACGTGTTCATGATATACTTATCGATCCAGTACGAAATTGATATAGTTACCATACTCTATCAGTAATAGTTACCTACCTAGTAGTGATAAAGTTATCCATCGAGTACAGATGGACTTACCCATGTGTTCATGGTATAGTTATACACCACAAAATTTACGTAGTTACCCTATTATTTATGTAATAGTTACCCACCATATATTTATAGAATTACCCACCCAGGTATTATGGAGTTACCCATGTCTTCATAGTTATCCACCACGAAATCGACATAGTTATCCTACTATATCGGCAATAGTTACCCACCAAATACTGACAGAGTTACCCATGTGGGTTATTGTTATCCATGTAGTTAACCGACTCTATGGATAATAGTTACCCACCCAATTTTGTGTCCGAAAAAAGTCATCGAAACATAGCAACATGTGATCTACTTTAAAAGATCTCACCATGGCTAGTCCAACAGTGAAAAAGGATGATAATTCGAGTAAACAGCTTAGCCTACAAAATATTTTTAGGAAAATCAGATTTTTGCATTTAATTCTGATGACGTAAACATTTTTGTTCATGCAATTTTCTCCCGCTTGGCAGCGCTTGCGCTGGTTTAGAACGATTGAAATCAGGTTCCGACAAGATTCGTATTCGCCAAATCTAATCGGTCAGAACACCCGCAGGTTTTGGCTATGTTCTGGGTATCCTGAGCGTAGTCGCGTCCTTTAAACTTTTGGATTTCGCATTTAATGCGGATGAAATCAGCAGTTTTATCTTTTTGCATGTACTCAAAATGGGCTCCGCACAGACGTGTGTAGGGTGGATAAATTACATGCTACAGGGTGGATAACTCTCGTGTTATAGGTGGGTAACTTTTGGAGCTGAAAAAAAGTCATCGAAACATATCAATATGGGATCTAGTTTTGAAGATATCGTCGTGACTAGTCCAACGGTGAAAATGGATGAACGGTTTGGTCTACAAAACATTTTGAATTCAGAATTTCGTATTTAATTTCGATAACATTAGCACTTTTGTCTTTTAGCATGCATGCGCTGAAAGTGAATTTTTTTCACGTCTGGTCACGTACGCTTGCTTGGATTTTTCTCACATGGTCGCATGCGCTCTGGCAGCAAAGCTCGCTTGGGTTAGACTGATTCAAATCAGAGGTTTCAACACGTTTCTGTCGGAAACGTTCTACGCGTAAGGTTAAATCTAGAACGGTCTGAGTGTAGTCGTGTCCTACTACAAAACATTTTGCAAAAACACCAATTTTCCAATTATAAAAGTTCAAAAAGGAATGGGGTCGAAACTCACCTCCTATTACGATTACAATCTGGAACGAACAGTGTATTGATTAAAAAAAACATTCTGCAATCATCTATGCCAACGATTGGATTCGGAAATACTACTCTGTTTTGGTAATTATTCTAGTGCCTTTCACCCGGTAGGCAGTTTCAAGGAGGCTGATCGCACCTCGACTGATTTGTCGTGTGTGCTCTGAAAATGTGGGCATTTTTGGTTCACCGATGGACACCGGATCATAGCGGCAACCACGTCCGTGCGTGTTTCGTTTTCTCAAAGACGTTTGTGCTAAACTCTCCGCTTTTGTTTTGTTGCCGCAAGGTTTCCAACGAAGGGGCAATTTGTCACGGCAGAGGCACTGCTGTCGAGAGAGCTTGGCCGGCTTCCCATGGCATTGCCGTGGATAGGATCGAGGAGTTTGACTCCATCGATCCCGGTTGCAAGTAAGGTCGTTCTCACTAGGGATGAAAAATGAGCAGATATAGACAGAACTGAGTGGTGTCATTTTTTTTTTCATTTCTTTTGTGGAAATAAAAATGAATATGGAAATCCGGAAATAAATATGGAAACAAATATTATCAAAAAAGGATACATACCAAATACAGTGTGAATACGGAATAGAAAGCAGATGTTTGACGGAACCAAGATACCGCTTGTATAATGCATGAAAACTCAAGCAAATGATCAAACTTGTCAAGTTTTTAACATGAAATAAAATATAAGGAGATATCATAGTTATATAATATATTGTTCATAACTCATCAACTTTTCCAACATTGAAAATATCTATGACCGTCCCCAACCTAGTGCAGTACTGAAATGGCGAATTCGGAACGACTTGAGAAGGATATGCATTATACAAGTGGTATCAGAGCCAGATTTCATTTTTCTTGCGGAAATGAAAACGAATATGGAATTCCGGAAATAAATATGGGAACAAATCTTGTCGAAAACGGATACATACCGAATATGGTGTGGACACGGAACAGAAAGCAGATGTTCGACGGAATCAAGATACCACTTGTATGATGCATGAAAACTAAAGCAAATGATAAAACTTGTCAAGTTTCTAACATGAAATAAAATATAAGAAGATATCATAATTATATAATATAGTGTGCATAACTCATCAACTTTGCCAACATTAAAGATATCTATGATCGTCCCCAATCTAGTGTAGTACTGAAAGGTGAATTCGGAACGACTTGAGAAGGAAATGCTATGCGAGTACATAGGGTCCAAACATGGTCGGTTTAGACCCTTCATTTTTTATTCATATATTGGGTTGTGCCTAAATGTCCCCATTAGAATTGTTGGGACTGCCACATTCAGAAAACACCGCGTAGTAAGAAACGGAAAGTTCCGTATTAACGGAAACATAATTCCGTGGTCGTTTCCATTTCCGCATAAAAGTTTCCGTTTTTCCGCAAAATTCTGTTTCCGTTTCCATTGTTTCCGTGAAAAA
Source organism: Poa pratensis (assembly GCA_947311845.1). Lineage (NCBI taxonomy): Eukaryota > Viridiplantae > Streptophyta > Magnoliopsida > Poales > Poaceae > Poa > Poa pratensis. The sequence continues at coordinate 17,624,131 of CAMZMU010000103.1, forward strand.
AGTCGGAAAGTTTCCGTCTTTTTTTAATGCAAATAGATTTAATCTAGTAATTTCTTTTAGATTAAGTCTTAGGTCTTGTTTGACACCTGTGAAACAAAGACTTTCTTAATTTGTTGAAATGTTCCAAAAATTCCTAAAATAAAAGGAAAAAAAAAGTATCTAATCATTTTCATCCCTGGTTTTTCACCCTCACTGTCTCACGGCCACTCCCCTCCCATCTTTTGATGACACTGCGTTGGTGACGCAATATCCAAGGACACCCAAACGCAAACGAACGAACAGCACGACATGTTCGATCTCCGTGTGTACATCAGCTGGGTGTGTTTGGTTTGAGTCATGAGGTAGAATAGAACGGGTCCGACCTGCACTTGGGGCTTATTCTTGTGTTTGGTAGGATCTGGAATCGGAACTCACACGTTCCTCAGAATGGCATATTCCCCTCAGATCCAGAATTTGCTCATTCCACCAAATCGGTGGAATCACCTCGTTCCGCTTCTCTCCCCAACTCTGTCGTCTCCTCTCACCCCTACCGAAAGCTGACCCGCCCTTGTTTCTTGCTCTCGATCTGACCGGCTGGCCATAGCAACGGAAGACCGAAGGTGTAGTAGGGCGGCGGCCCATAGCAGCGGAACGGCGGCGGCCGGAAGGCAGCAGTGCGGCGGCGGGCGAGCGGCTGGACGGCGGCGGACGGAAGGCAGCAGTGCGACGACGAGCGAGCGGCGGCCCATGCAGCCGAACGGCGGCCGAGCAGTCAATTTGCATGTCAGATTTGGATGTCGATTGACCATAGCAGTCAATTTGCATGTCGATTTGATATTTATTGCTAATCGTAGAAGTTAATGACAGGTTTGGAGGATGATTTGGATGCATATTTGTTACTGATTGCGAATCTGTACCAGATGCAAATTAAATTAGATTATTTTTTCTTGATTACTTCTCATTCTATATCTCCAACCAAACACAGGAATGTAATCCAACCAAACACAGGAATGTAATCAATCCATTCCATTTTTTACTCTTACCAAACATAGGAATGGAACCGACCCATTCTATAAGAATGAAACCATGACATTCCATTCCATTTGGTTCTCAATCCAAACACACCTCTGATAGCCTCAACATAGCAAGAACCAGCTGATGCATGTAAAATGCATACATGAACTTTGCACTTTAATTTCTTATATTCCAATCATATTTGCATCATATAAGGGTTATATCAATGTTTTATAATGATTTTTGGGAATATTCATTTATTTCCTATTTTTATGGAATTAACCCTGCACAGGCAGAAAACCCCGTTTTCTTATTTTAATGTTTCAGGGACCCAAACGTCAACGAAATCACCTGGAAATTTACGGGCGTCAATATTTGGAAGGAAGAAGACATGTGGGCGAAGGAAGCTAGCAAGCGGAGGCCCGAGGCCCAAACGGGGGTGGCCCACGCGGCCAGGTACTGTGGCCGCGTGGGGCCCACTTGTTTGGCCCTCGTGGCTCCGTTGCCGTCGATCTTCGCTCCACCGACATAGTCTTGACCTAAAAACGCCTATAAAAAAGGTCCCCCGACGTTCTCTGGAAGGAGCGCCGCACAAACACAGAAACACCGAAACGGAGATCAGGAGCTGCAGATTGGAGGGGGAACACTCCGGCGGGGCGCTGCCGGCGTGGTCTCCATCTTCTCCATCGACTTCTCCGCCGTCTCCATGATGAAGAGGGAGTAGTCCACCTCTGGACTATGGGTTTGTGGAAGTAACTTATGTATCTCTCCTCTCTTGAGCTTCACTAATTAGCACCGTATGAGCTGCTGAACATGATTACGGTCACCGTTATAATACCTTTGTGGTGGATCTTTATGAGTTAATATATGTTTGATGATTGCAATGTTTGTTTCAGTTATGAGTATAGATGCATATTATGTACCCCGTTCTTGTCTACTTGTTTTGATCAAGCATGTTTATGAGAGCGTGTGTGGGGGAACGTGTGCATTAGTTGGAGTAATGGGGGGTGGCTAGTGGAGTGAACGTGAGAGAAAGTTCTGCGATCCACTTTGGTATTTTTACCTTACTTTGTTACCTCACTAGGGATAAACTAAAATACCATGCTACCGGGGATGTGAGCATGACCATTGCCACTACTCCATGACTAGATCTAGCATGTTCTTATTTTCACTTCATGTCATGATACTTAATGCTATACTCTGAGTTATCTTAATTACTAGGTGTTATGATTTAGTTCGCATCTTGGTGGAGTATAAGAGAGGTTAATAACCAAAAGATCTCTATATTAGGACGTGATGCCCATATATCTAAGTAACTTGTTATCAAACCCTGTGTTGCAATCTCATATGTTAACTTTGTGTGTTCCATTGTCTACCACTTTATAAAGAGAGAGTGCATTTGTGAAACCATGAACCCCAGTCCATTTTTAATCATAAGAAACACCTTTCCAACACCATATACCACTTTTCTATTTTCAGCCATCATTAAATCCGAAAATACAAAAATACTTTTCATCTTGCATACATCATTCAAAAACCCAAAAATATCATTTATCATTGCATCCACCATCATTGCATATTTATTTCTTGTTTGCATTGCATAACTATCCTGATATCATTCTTACACCTTGTGCTTGACAACCACAGGTGAGGTTGAGAACCAAAACATCTAACCTTGTTTTGTAGGTAACCAAAAGAAGGATAAGAAGATAAATCTACCACTTCAGATTCCCCGAGAGTTCGATATTAAACCCTCGAGTCACCCCTCGTGGGGAAAACTGTCTTCCACTTACTATACACTCTGCACTTGGAGTCTCAACCTAATCCCATTTATTTTTGCAGGTATCAAAGCCTTGCTCTTCGGGACCATCACCAGCCGGCAGCCGGCAGGGACCAGCAGTTAAGCTGCTCGAACACGCGTGGCACGCCGGCGAAGGACGCCGGCCCGTGCTCCCACTCCCAGTGATTGATTAGCCAGCTGCAGCGACCCCAGTACGCGGCGATCGATCACAGCACAGTAGTAGCAGTATGTGCGTCGCCGGTTCACCAACCGCATATGCATAGCGTGTGGCTTGTTCACGGTCGAGGTCAGATCTTATTTAGCGGTGGAGTACGACTTGGGGCGCAGCAGCCTTGTTTGTATCCACGACGCCTCGACGAGGAAGGTTAAGAGCATCTCCACACGGCCCCCAGCGCCCCTCAGGACCTCTTTTTTGGCGCCGGCGACCGAAATAGCATCGTTTTTCTCCCACTCGGCCCCTCCAGGGTGTAAATAGCGCCGCTTTGGGCCGAAGTTTCATCCGGCGAACCCAGCTAGAACCCAGGCCGTTGGGGGGCGATTGGGGCGCCGGCGGAAGAAAAGCGTGCGTGGGCTAGTTCTGTCGGCGACACATCAAATTTTCCCACCCAAATTCGCCCTCTTGCACCACCTTTCTCCCCGCCGCCTTGCCGATGCCGGCACCACCCCTCGCCTCCGCCGCAAACTAGCCGCTAGGAACCAGAGCCATCACCAGCCGCACCGCCACCGGTACCCCCTGATACGTCTCAAACGTATCTATAATTTTTGATGTTCCATGCTTGTTTTATACCAATTGCTACATGTTTTGCATCTACTTTATATCACTTTTATAAATTTTTTTGGGACTAACCTATTAACAAGATGCCGAAGTGCCAGTTCCTGTTTTCTGCTGTTTTTGTATTCTAGAAAAGCTAGTCTGGAAATATTCTCGGAATTGGACGAAACTACACGGGGGTCCCTATTTTTCCAGAACACGCCTGACGGAGCGAAGGAGCAACAAAGGAGGGCCACCAGGTGGCCACACGCACCTAGGGCGCGGCCCCCCCCTCTGGCGCGCCCTAGGGTGGTGTGGGCCCCTCGGGGATCTCCAGCCGCTGCCCTTTCGCCTACTTATCCCCCCGACGCGAAAACCCTAAGGGCCTGAGCAAATATCCACGAAAAGTTCCAGAGACGCCGCCGCCGTCAACCCTAGCTCGGGAGGGTTCAGAACCTCTTCCCGGCACCCTGCCGGAGAGGGGAATCGTCACCGGAGGCTTCTACATCGCCATGCCTTCCTCCGGAGTGATGCGTGAGTAGTTCATCCTTGGACTACGGGTCCATAGCAGTAGCTAGATGGTTGTCTCTCCACTTTGTGCCATCATGTTTAGATCTTGTGAGCTGCCCTACATGATCAAGATCATATTATTGTAATGCTACATGTTGTGTTTGCTGGGATCCGATGAATATTGAATACTATGTCAAGTTGGTTATCAATCTATCTTATATGTTATTTAAGATCTTGCATGCTTTCCGTTACTCGTAGATGCTTTGGCCAAGTAGATGCTTGTAACTCCAAGAGAGAGTATTTATGCTAGATAGTGGGCTCATGCCTCTGTTTAACCTGGGACAGTGACAGAAAGTTCTAAGGTTGTGGATGTGCTGTTGCCACTAGGGATAACCTAACAATGTTATGTCCACGGGCATATGTGTTTGTTTACATTACGCGCTTTACTTAATGCAATTATCCGTTGCTTGCAACTTAATACCAACGGGGGACTCGGATGACAACCCGACGGTGGATTATTAGTCATAGATGCTGTTGGATAACGGTCTATGTATCTTGTCGTAATGCCCAATTAAATATCATAGTAGTCATCATGTCATGTATATGCATTGTCATGCGCTCACTATTTGTCAATTGCCCAGCTGTAATTTGTTCACCCAACATGTTAGTTATCTTTTATGGAGAGACACCACTAGTGAACTGTGGACCCCGGTCCATTCTTTTACACTGATTAAACCACCACAAACTGCAAACTGTTCCTTTTTCATTCTCTGCAATTTAATACTCATTTTCCACACCATACGTTTAATCCTTTGTTTTCAGCAAGCCGGTGAGATTGACAACCTCACTGTTTCGTTAGGGCAAAGTAGTTTGATTGTGTTGTGTGCAGATTCCACGTTGGTGACCATGTTGTGCCGCGCGAGCCACCAACAACCTTCTGAAGAGTTGCTGCTCCTACTGGTTCGATAACCTTGGTTTCTTTCTGAGGAAAAACTTGCTGCTGAACTGCATCATACCTTCCTCTTGGGGTCTCCCAACGAGCGTGTGATTCACGCCATCAAGCTCTTTTTCTGGCGCCGTTGCCGGGGAGACAGCAGTCTTCTGCAAGGGAGTTTCACGTTTCCAATCTCTTTACTTTGTTTTTGTCTTGCTTAGTTTATTTTATTTTATCTTGTTTGCTTTTAATTATCAAAAACACAAAAAATTAGTTTCTTACATTTAGTTTATTTCGGTTTGTTATTATGTCTAGTTGTTTATTTGCTATAAATGGCTTATCTCTATGAAACTAGATCTTGTTGGCAAGGTTGGTCCACGGAAGATGAACGAAGATATTATAGGAATTACCGCTTGTCACAAAAAGGGATGTACTTATGGAAATTGTTAAATCAAGTAGAGGAATATGCTAGAAATTTATGCTATATATTTGGCAAATCTTTTTGCTTTAATGAATCTGATTGTCATAGGAAGTCTAAACACTTTCCTTTCCAATGTGCTTGTAATGAAAATGAAACCTTAGCTTCTTATGTTAAAGGTTACTATAATGCTTATGAGGTAGAAAGGATGGAAGAATTTATTGTCTTTAAGGGTGCACTTGAAATTAGTTCTTATCTTGAGCATAAAATCGATGCCCCTTATAAATCTGAAAGTCTTGCTATACTTAAATATTGTTTTGATAACTATAAGGATGAAAATTCTTATATTACTGAACATATCAAGAGGATTTTTCCTCAAAAGAAGAGACTAATGCCTTGCAGGAAAATGTGGAAGAAGAAATTGCTGAAGCTGAAAGCTCATTTGATGAAAAAGAGGAAGAGAGTGATGAACAAAAGGAGGATCTACCTTCTAATGACAGTAACTTTTTAACTCTTACATTATATAATTACCCTCCATGCCTACCTAAGGAGGAAGAATGCTATATTGTTGAATGTCATGATTCTAATGAAATATCTTTTTTTGATAAATTTGAAGTAACATCCTCCTTGACTCAAGTAAAAGAGGAAATTGCAGAAAGTAAAAATGTGCTCCCTAATGTTATATATGATAATGCTCTTGATGATGGTCCTATATTGTCTAATGATATTAATTATATTGCTATTGTCAAAAGTGGGGTTATCATAGATCATGAAAAGCATGCTTTATGTGATAGTTATATTATTGAGTTTGTTCATGATGCTACTGAAAGTTATTATGAGAGAGGAAAATATGGTTTTAAAAGTTTTCAAGTTACTAAAACACCTCTCTTTATGTTGAAAGTTTTGAAGCTATATTTGTTTCATCTTTCTATGCTAGTTGCTTTATGCTTCAATAATTTATTTTGTTACAAGATTCCTTTGCATAGGAAGTGGGTTAGACTTAAATGTGTTTGATATTTGCCTCTTGATGCTCTCTTTTGTTTTTCAACTCTTATTCTTATGAGAGCATCATTAAAATCTTCTAGCCTAGCTAAAAGGCATTAAAAGAAAGCGTTTTTGGGAGGCAACCCATTATCTTTTATTTTCAGTATTAGTCAAGGAGGATGTTTACTTCTGTAGCAACTCCTTTGTATCTTTATTTTCTCGCATTGTTGTGCCAAGAGTAGCCTCTAATGTTAAGACAATGTTTAATTTTGATTGCTGCGCAGAAACAGATTTTTGCTGTTCACTGTACGAAATTACTAAAATCACCAGATTGTTAATTAAATCTGAAATTTTTTGTGCGTAATATTTATGAATGTCGTCGTATCGGCATCTTGGATAGGAGACGGGGTCCTGCTAGCCGAGGGTGAACGTAGGGCAAGAAGGTGGACGTCGTCAAGGTCGGGATTGTACACGGCGGTTTACCCAGCTTCAGGCACCACGGCGGTGGCGGTGCCCTACGTGCTGCTATAACTCACTATAAGGCAATATCGCCGTGAACAGGTTACAATGAGTTGGTTGTGTATCTAAGAGTATTGGTTCGTATGAGAGTATCGTGCCCTAAAGGCGTCCCGAGGTCCAGCTTATATAGGCGGCTGGACCTAGGGTTACAAGGTGAATACGTATCCAGCAAGTATACGGAGTCCTAAACCTAGCCGGCAAGTATGCCGCCTTCCGTCTTGGTCTTGGTGGCTTCATGGGCTTCAGTCTTGGGCCTCCTCCTTGCCGGCATCCGCCTTCCTTGGTCGTCAGCTATCTGGGCCGCCCGGTAGGCAAAGCCTTCACCACCACTGCGGGCCACCCTGGACTAGCCGGATTGATCCATGCTGGTGATACCCCTAGTAGGTATATCCCCAACATTAGCCCCTGGGAGGGTTCGAGTTCTTCAGGCGCCGTCTTCTTTGTCGGCAACGTCCGCCTTGTCTTGTAAGCGTCTGAAGAGCTTGAAGCATTCCATAGTTGAAAGTAAGCGGCGGTCCGCCTAAAGTAGTCGGACAACTTGCCGCCATCATGGGAAAGACGGCCTGACCATTGTCAGGAATCTTCCTGGCACCAGTCTTGTCAATTGACTGGACCCGTCAAATGTTGACGGATGACGCCATGCAGTCCACGACAGTTTGGACTTGGGCATGCGTCATGATGGTTTCTCCACTACGCACAGAAATCGGAGCGAGGCCGCAGACGCCGTTGCCACGACGTGCAAATCGTGGGCACGTGGCGGAAATCTCGCGTCCCCCTAATTTTAGGCACGGATCTTGGCGCGTGGGGATAAATACCCCAAAGGGCACATCGATGCACTTCTTCCTCATTCGCACACCCACCGTGGCCTCCTCACCTTCCCGAGCTCAACTCCTCCTCGAACTCAACTCCGGCGAGCACGAGCAGCGCCTCTCCCCCAAATGGCGAGCACTCAGCAGGATGCGGCGGCGACGGCGGCACTGGCTGCGGCTTCAACGACCCCCGCCGGATCTGGATCTATCCCAGCGGCGGCGCCCGCAGGTGCATCGATTACCTCCCCGCGGCCACCGTGGCCACGGGCGGGGTTTCTACTTCTTCCCCAGCTCCGCGACGCCTGCGACCGCCGCTCCAACCTTTCCCCTCCCATCCCTCGCGGCTACCAGCTCAGAGGCCGCGGCGGAATCTGCCGCCGACGAGGATGACGACGTCGAGGAAGAGGAAGAGGCTGGAGACCTGGGTTCCAGGTACTGGCTGCCGTCAGTTATGACGTCAGCATATCTGAAGGAACTGGAGGAAGGCGGATACATTCCGCCAAAGACGGAATGCTCCTGGAGGGTTCCAGGCGACGAGGCGGTGCCTGACCCCCAAGACGGCGAGCGTGTCATGTTGGCTTCGCATAGCCTTCGCGGTATGTCTCTGCCGCTTTCCGCCTTCTTCTTGGCGGTGCTTAGTTTTTATGGGCTGCAGCCACACAACATAGCGCCCAACAGTATTCTAGTGCTAGCCGGCTTCCAGGCTTTGTGCGAAGGGTACTTAGGCATAGCTGCGTCCATAGAGCTGTTTAAGTACTGCTTCCTGTGCCGCCGGCAAACCATACCAGGCGGCCACCTAGCAACCTGCGGTAGTGTTACGTTCAACTGCCGCCAACCCGACTGGTACCCAAAAATACCATACATCGAGTCGGTGAAGCACTGGACCAGCACTTTCTTTTACTGCAAGGACATCCCGACACCTGGCAGCACGCAAGGGATGCCAGCCTTCGTCAACGGTCCGCCAACCCACAAGGCTTGCTGGACAGCAAAAGTGCCGCTCAGCAGCTTGCCGAAGAACTTCGAGTTGCCGTTAGGCGGATCGATTCTTGACGAAGACGATGTTGGCTCCACGACTTGACGGAGTTGACACCGTCATTGCTGGGTGTCGAGGAAGATTATGCCTCTCCGCCATCGCCCACTGAAGATGTGCGAGTACAAGGCGGACGACGCCGGCAACAGCACCCTTGATCAGGATGCCTTGGATACCGGCTTAGAGAGCTTATCAAGCCTCTGTCGGTGAAGGCGGCTGAAGGCGTCGCCATGTTCACTCATAACAACCCAGCCCCAGCGGTAAGTGAAAGCTACTTTGTTATTTCACTAACATCCTTGCCCACTAGGTACTGAATTAATATTGTCTTGCTTCCTTTTCAGCTACAAACCTTGGGAGAGGACGAGCTGGCCCCAAACTGGTATGATACAGGTGCCAGCAAGTCGAAGAAGCGCAAGCTGAGCTCCTCCACCAAGGATTTGGAGAAGAGGAAGAAGGCGGCCACCTCTGCCGACGCAGAGGATGAGACCGTGGGGAACGTTCCCTTGAAACGGTTAGCAAACTTTGGCTTCCCTGACTTGGATATTTTAATATGTTTGTGCTGACAAACTTGCATGTTTCTGCTTACAGAGGCAAGCCTACCATGCCCAAACTCCGCTCCAACTTGAAGATTGCTGCCGGCAGGGGCAAGCCACCACGTTCTTCTCCAGCTGCTGCGCCGACAACGCCCACAGTTGGCGTTCCCGTGGTTGTGTGCCAGGGAACGTACACAGCTGCCGGTACCGCAGAGGCGGCTACAGAGAAGATGGCGGGCAAGAAATCAGTTGCCGGCATAACTTTTTCCAAGACGGCTGAAGCTTCGGCTAGTGATGCCGCTCGATTTATCGCCATGAAGCAGGAGATGGATGACCAGATGGCGGCCGAACAAGGCGGATCGTCCACTCATCCTGGCTCCCAACCTGGCAAAGGGTTGCAAGACCCCCGGCAAACACTGAAGACCATGCGTGACGGTACCCGCAACTGGTACGCACACATGGACGAACTCCACGACACCCTGCACGGACAACTTGAGGTAAAATAGCCTATGGTCCCAGCCCCCGAGCACTTTGGCGGCTGAAAAATTTAGCCGGCAAAGTGGTCTCGTTGACTAAATAGCGCTAACCATAATGTTGCTTTCGTGCATGCAGGCCGTTCTTGCTTCCAATCTTGAGCTATTTCGTGCTCAAGAGATGAAGAAGAAGGAATGCGAGGAACTGCAGCAGGACGTGGAGTTGAAGAACGCCCAAATTGCGAGTTTGGAAGAAGCTCGCAAGAAGGATGAAGGTGACAAAGCTTTCTTTGCCTTCTTTTCGTCCGACTTCTTTTCCTTTTCCGACAAGTATTTTAGTCGTCTTTTCTTTTTATTTGTAGAATTATTAAACACTGCGCAAGATATTCTCAAGAACTCCACTGACATGCAAGCTTTGATGAACGAAGCTGCAGATCTTGCCGGGCTGGTGACCAAGCTGAAGGCGGATCACGCCAAGGAGCTGGATGATCGTGCGTTGGCTCATGCTGCCGAAGTTAGCAAGTTGACTGGACAACTTGAGGCCATGAGCAACAACCTTGACCAGGTGAACAAGAACGCCAAGGAGCAGCAGGACCAACTGTCAAAGGCGGTCCAGCTAGCCCAAGAAACGCTTGAGAACCATCTGGATGAGGTCAACGCCATCCACGACCATGTCTTGGGTATGCCTCCAGTCCTTCATTTTTGTCACCTTGCTTTCTTGATACTTGAAGCTGCAGTGTGTAACTTTGTGTTTGTGCAGTGCCGGCTAGCTTGGGAGATGACCTGGCCACAACGCCGCGCCTTGCTCGGATCTTGAAAATTGGCGAAATCGTCAACCAGATTGTCGGCGCCGGCAAATCATTTGCCGCCAAGTTCTACCCTGGGGAAGACGGCGATCCCGTCATCTTCGATGCTCTGCCGGAGTTGCTGGAGAAGGCGACAGCTGAACACGACAACACACTACGCTCAGCAGCACGAGGCGGTGCCAAGTTGGCATTGGCGATGACGGCGGCGTGGTACCCGGAGGCTGATATTCATCAAGTCACCGAGTACTTCCCCACCGAAGACGAAAACAGCCAAGCCATCGTGATGCAGGACGTGCTGCGGTCTGTTCGCGGCTATGCGACCCGGGTTGCCAACATGGTTGACATCCGCAAGTTCTACAAGGAACACCCGGACCCGCATGTTGCCGTTGCTGATCCCTCCTTGGCAGATCCTGAAGCTTCCCGCGGCGAAGAAGGCGAAGCCGGAACCGACAAGCGCAGCCCCAAGGATGGCGGAGCCAGCCCCAAGAATGCCGGCGTTAGCCCCCAGGATCTCTCCACCAGCTCTACGAAGGCGGCAATCCCTTAGACTTCCTCCTGCAAAGGCAGCACAAAACACTGCGTTAATCTGTTAACGCATAAAACTTTATTTTGGGTTGTAAATATTTATGGGCCAACTTTTATGCTACACTTGGCGGTAGGCTTACTTAAGTGGCCCGCCTTAATATGTATCTCGCCTGCATGTTTAGCTTTTTCATATGTTGGCGGAACCTCATCTTAGTTACTTTAGCTGAGCCAACCAGGTGCAATACCAACTAATTTAGACTCAGAGACCAAAGCCAGCATGTTGGTGCCAACGACATACTACTAGGCGACCCACATACAAACAGACAGATAAGCATATTAGGCGGTGCAAAGATTGTTTGCGTTTTTAGCCGGCAGACGGCAAATGTCAAAAAAGTTTGGACCTTAGCACGGAGCAAAACTTATTTTGTTTGGTAACTTTTATGACAACAGATATATGATTGCGAGAAAAGACAAAAGATGGCATGATCCCAAAACTGAATGAGCAAACCACAGACTTTTATTTCATAATCATATAGTACTTATTACAATGTGGAAATTGCTAAGTGTAAAAAGGACGTAGCTGCTCAATGTTCCAGGGTCGCTTGGTTTCTTCGTACTTGTCGTCAACCTTCCTTTTGCGCTTGCGACCTCGCTTCTTCTTGTATCCGTCACGTGCATCGACCAAGTAATAAGAACCATTGAGCAACACCTTACTGACCACAAAAGGTCCTTCCCAAGGCGGGGATAACTTATGCAAGCCCTTTCTATCTTGGATTAGGCGGAGAACCAGGTCACCCACTCTAAAACTTCTTTGCCTCACCCTTCTGCTGTGATAACGCCTCAAACTTTGCTGATAGATGGCGGATCGCGCAAGGGCAACATCTCGTTCTTCATCAAGTAGGTCAAGGCCATCCTGTCTTGCATCTTCTGCGTCCTCCTGGACGTAGGCTTGGATTCTGGGAGAATCGTACATCATGTCGGTTGGCAACACTGCTTCTGCGCCATAGACTAAGAAGAAAGGAGTAAACTTGGTTGATCTGTTTGGAGTTGTGCGTAAACTCCAAAGGACAGACTGCAATTCATCCACCCAAGCCCCAGCCGCTCTGTGCAATGGTACTTCGAGACGTGGTTTGATTCCTTGTAGGACTAAACCATTTGTACGCTCTACTTGACCGTTTGCTTGCGGATGCGCGACGGAGGCTAGATCTAGGCGGATACCATGCTTATAACAGTATTCCTCGACTTCGCCTTGCGACAAGTTAGTGCCATTGTCGGTGATAATGCTATGAGGCACCCCGAACCGAGAGATTATTCCCCACAGAAAGTTTGCGGCTGTGGCGCCGTCTAGCTTTTTGATAGGCTTAGCTTCAACCCATTTGGTAAACTTGTCTACAGCCACAAGTAAATGTGTGTAGCCACCAGGCGCCGTTTTAAACGGACCAACCATGTCCAAGCCCCAGACTGCGAAAGGCCACGTGATGGGTATTGTTTTAAGCTCTTGAGCCGGCATATGTGATTGTCTGGCATAAAGTTGGCAGCCCCTGCACCTTTTAACAATGTCTTCTGCATCTTGCTTGGCTGTCAACCAATAGAAACCTTGTCGGAAGGCTTTTGAAACAAGGGCGCGTGAAGAAGCATGATGTCCACATACGCCGGCATGTATCTCATCCAACAATTCTCTGCCTTCTTCGGGCGAAATGCAGCGTTGGTAAACACCAGTGGTGCTACGCTTGTACAATTCACCTTTGATTATTGTAAATGCCTTGGCTCTTCTTATTATTTGCCTTTTCAAAACCTCATCATCCGGTAACTCCTGATTGATCAGGAAGTCCAAATATGGCGTCGTCCAATCCGGCTTTACCAAGTAGACGGCATAGCTAGCACTATCAACTGGTTCTGCCGACTCTGGGTCAAGGAGGTCTGCTCCTTTAATTGACGGCTTGTGTAGGTGTTCCAGGAAAACATCTTTTGGTACCTTTTTGCGTTCAGACCCCATTCTGGCAAGTGTATCTGCCGCCTCATTTTGAGTTCTTGGGATATGGCGGACCTCGTAGCCTAGAAAACACTTGGCGAATTCGTCAACGGTAGCTCGATATGCCGCCATTGTTTCGCTCTTTGTGTCCCAAGTACCACGTATCTGTTGCGCCACCAAATCTGAATCTCCGTAGCAGAGGACACGTTGGACGCCAAGTTCCTTGGCAATGTGTAAACCATGAAGGAGAGCTTCGTACTCAGCAACATTATTAGTTGCCTTGAAGTGTATTTGTAACACATAACTAAGCTTGTCTCCTTGAGGGTTTCTTAAAACAATGCCAGCCCCCGAGCCCTGGAGCATTTTTGATCCATCAAAGTGCATGATCCAGTATGCATCTTCAGGGAGAGGTACTTCGTCCATGGCCTCCGTCCAATCAGCTACGAAATCTGCTAAGGCTTGAGACTTAATGGCCGTTCTGGGCTTATACGAGATGTCGAAGGCGGCAAGTTCAATGCCCCATTTGGCAACGCGGCCTGTTGCATCTGTATTATTGATGATATCCCCCAGAGGTGCCTTGCTCACCACGGTTATTGAATGTTCCTGGAAGTAGTGCCTTAACTTCCTGGCGGCGTAAAAAACACCGTAGACCAATTTCTGGTAATGCGGATAACGCTGTTTTGAGGCGGAAAATACTTCACTGATGAAGTAAACCGGACGTTGTTCCGGCAAGTCTGAAATTTCCGTCTTGCGTTCCACAACCAGTACCACACTAACAACTAAGTTAGTTGCGGCAATATAGAGCAGCATTGGTTCCTGCGAACGAGGAGCTGCCAAAATTGGAGCAGACGTTAACGCGTCCTTGAGTTGCTGCAAGGCGGCGTCTGCTTCGTCTGTCCACTCGAAGTTGTCGGATTTCTTCAGAAGCCGGTAGAGAGGCAGCGCCTTCTCACCAAGACGGCTAATGAAACGACTGACGGCAGCCGCCGATCCGGCAAGTCGCTGCACGTCCTTCAGGTCCTTGGGCCTGGATATGTTGAGGATCGCTTTGATTTTTTCTGGATTCACCTCTATCCCTCGTTCGGAAACGATAAAGCCAAGCAATTTGCCGGCAGGAACCCCGAAGACGCATTTTTTCGGGTTGAGTTTCATCCTGTATACCCGGAGGCTATCAAAGGTTTCTCTCAAATCATCAAGCAAATCTGCCTTCTTTCTTGACATGACGGCAATGTCGTCAACATAGACGTGAACATTGCGGCCAATTTGCTCGTGAAGGCATCTTTGCATACACCGCTGATACGTTGCGCCGGCATTTTTTAGACCGAAGGGCATCGTGATGTAGCAGAAGGTCCCATAGGGTGTAGTGAACGCTGTTTTGATTTGGTCGGATTCTCGCATTTTGATTTGGTGGTACCCGGAGTACGCATCCAAAAAGCACAGCAGCTCGGAGCCGGCTGTGGAGTCTATGACCTGATCTATACGAGGCAAAGCAAAGTGGTCCTTAGGACAGCACTTGTTCAAACCGGTATAATCAATGCACATTCTCATTTCCTTATTAGGTTTTGGAACCATTACAGGATTTGCCAACCAATCAGTGTGTACTACCTCCCTAATGAACTTGGCTTCTTGCAACTTGATGATCTCCTTGCCTATTGCTGTCCGCTTCTTCTCACCGTAGCGTCTTATTCCTTGCTTCACTGGTTTGGCTCCTTCGTAGACGTTAAGAGAATGCTCGGCAAGTTCCCTCGGGACACCTGGCATGTCGGCTGACGACCATGCAAAGATGTCCTGATTCTCACGGAGGAACCTGACGAGCGCGCTTTCCTATTTGTCGTCCAAGCCAGCCCCTATGGTGACTTGCTTGGAGCTGTCACCTGGGACCAGATCCGCCTTCTTTGTGTCTTCGGACGCCTTGAAAGTGTTCTTTTGCTCAGCGGTCTTTACATGCTCCGGCAACTGTGATGTATCGAGCTCTTTCTTCAACATGGCTAACTCCTCTGCGTGGAGGACTGCCTCAGCGAAGGCGGCATTGCCACGCTCACACTCCTTTGCTTTCTTGAAGTTGCCACTGATGGTAATTGTACCATTGGGTCCCGGCATCTTCAGCTTGCTGTATATGTAACACGGGCGAGCCATGAATTTGGCGAAAGCTGGCCGTCCAAAAATGGCGTGGTAGGCACTTTTGAAGGGGACTACTTCGAACCTGAGATACTCCGAGCGGTAGTTTGTCTCAGGCCCAAAAGTAACCTCCAATCTGATGCTTCCCATTGACTTGCCTTGCTTTCCCGGAACAATGCCATGAAACTTGACTTTGCTATAGTCAAGCTGGCTTTCCGACAAGTTCATGCGCTTCAGAGTGTCCGCGTAGATGATGTTGAGGCTACTGCCGCCATCCATCAACACCTTGGTGAGCCTGAAGTTATCGACAATAGGGTCGACGACAAGGCGTATTTGCCGGGGTGAGGAACGTGATCTGGATGATCATCTCTATCCCAGTTATTGGCTCCTCTGACCAGTCTAGATACTGGGGAACGTCTGGTACTGTGGCGTTTAGCTCGCGCATCTCCGCCTTTTCTTCTTTTGCCGAAGGAGTGCCCAGGAAGCACACCAATTGGCCATGTACCTTGGGATATTTCCTTTCTTTACGCATCAGCTTGGGTTCCTCATCCTCTGACATGGACATAGCCCCATCATCGTCTTCCTTCTTTGTCTTCTCAGCCTTTTTGCTCTTTTTTGATTTCCAGCCAACCTCGGGGTCTTTCTTGAAGTCCTCCATGAACCGGCATTCCCCTAATGTGTGGTTGACTTTGCCTAAGGACGCGTGGATTGGGCAAGGCAAGGCTTTCGCCTGATCATACGTCAGGCGCTGCTTGCTGGAGCCGCCATCTTTACCCTTTCCTTTCCACTTGCGGTTGCTGCCTTTGCCTTCGAAGGCGGCGGCGACCTCGTTTGATGGTCCGGCTTTGTCATCCTGGGGAGCCTTGCGTTTGTGACTTGCTCGCCTGTTTGGCGCCATATCATGTGCGCCATCTCCATCGCGTGCATCGTCATCCGCCTGTGCGTACATGGCTGCTACTTCGAGCATGACTCCGAGATCCTTGACTTGCATGCGTACGAGCTTATGTCTGAGACTTGAGCCCTTCAGGAGGCCCGTGGTGAAGGCATGGATTGCTTGATTGTCGTCTACGTTCTCGCAGCTTGCCTTTGTTTGAATCCACCTTGCCAAGAAGCTTGTAGCTGTTTCATCTGGCTTTTGCACGCAACGAACCAAATCTGTGTATGTATTGGGTCGCTTGTACGTGCCTTGGAAGTGCTGCGTGAACACCTTTTCCATGTCATGCCAGCTATGAATGCTTTTCTCCGGCAAGTTTTCGATCCAGCTTCGGGCTGTCCCCTCCAACATGAGGGGAAGGAAGCGTGCAGCGACGAGGCCATTGCCTCCGCAATTTCAACTGCCAGCGCGTAGTCCGACAACCATGAGTTTGGCTTGTCCGCTCCATTGTACCTTTGATGAGTTTTTGACACTGACGTCATGTCTCTGGGTACTTGAACGTTGCGGATGGCTGGGCCAAAGCACTCAGGTCCTAGATAGGCATCTTGCTTTCCAGCCTTGATGTCATTGAGACGATGTCTCGCGTCTTGCGGACTGAGCTGTTTGCCAGATCTATCAGCATGTGGCTCGTCCTGCGCTGCCCGGCTGTGCCTAGGCTCATTGTTGTGTCCCCGGCTTCCGCCTTCGTGCCTGGCACTGGTGGTGGGGACTGTGTGCGGTCCCTGCTTCTTCTTGGCGGCGGGGCATCGTCGCGGTTGCCGCCACCTTGGCGGCTGCTTGCTGCCCCTGCTTCCGCCTTCATCCCGCCTAGGCGGAGGAGGTGAGGCCTTGCGCCTGTTGCCGGTCCTGGATGCCTCATCACGCTGCCTTTTTGGAGGTGGTGATTTGCGTGGGTCTTTCTCCTTGTCCTTCCCTTTTCCGTGGCTACTGGAACCGGACGGATCTTCTGGGTTGCCACCGGCCGCAGCTTTGCAAGCGTTGGATTTTGATTCCAACTTTCCTCCCCTTGCGTCCGCCATGTCGGCGCGAGAATCAGCACGGGCCTGCTGCTCTAGAGCTTTGCGAGCAAGGATCGATGCGTAGTAGATCTTCTCGTCCTTGTCATAGTCATCATTGTTGAGGATGTCCAAGGCGGCCAGTGTTGAGGACAGGTGTTGCGAGGATGACGTCCCCGTTCTTGTCCTTACGCTGCGGCGCTGTAGCCCACTCGAAACCAAGCTTTTGGGCAGGGGATTTGAAGGTGTCATGATCCCTGCCTTTCCTACCTCTCTTCTCCGCCACTTGTCCTGCCGGCTTGGGCAATGGGGTGGTGGTGAAAAGATTACGCTTGGGGTCGCACTTGGCAGTTATCTTGGCGTTTTCCTCCTTGGCTTCGTCGAGGAGGCTCTGGACCTCTGCTTGC
>CAMZMU010000103.1:17649337-17697901 GCA_947311845.1 Poa pratensis
AGGCCGGAGATGATGTAGAGTACGTGTCGCATTCCGCTGCCGCATCGAGATTGCAGCCAGGACAGAGCTAGGAATCTAGCTTAAGGGGTCAAAGTTAGACTGGTTAGTGTTGTGATTTGTATGTGGGGGGCTAAACAAGCAAAAATCCTATAAATTAGGAGCTGCCATGGCTAATATTATGAATAAAGTCATGCTCGTCCCACCTTGTCTCCGTCCCTGCTTGCAGCAATAACTCTGGCGCAGTGGCGCACACAGCAGATGCTAATATTTTAGAGTGTGTTTGGTTCATGTAGTAGAGTAGGTGAGCTTGTTTGAAAGTTGTTAGAATTTGGTAGATTCATGTAAAATGAAATCGACATGTTGTTTGATTAACTACGAGCACCAAAATCATGCAAGGCATGAACTTTAAAGCAGCCTTGGGTCTGTCCCCGAAGGAACTGCCGAATCGGTCCTTTCCACATACTAGACATCTAGGGCGCGGCGACACGCCGCGCTCGTGTGGTAAAATTCAAATTTGGGAATGTCGACATTTAAAAGCTGTGCAAATTTGAGAATCGTTGGAATGCAAAGAGAGCGTACGTTTTAGAATTGTCTAGAGTTCGAAAATTGTTCAAGTTGGAAAGTTACTTAGATCTGAATTCTTTTCACGTTTGTAAAATGGTTAGATTTGAAAGGCATCCAAAATTGTGAAGTATTCAAATTTGTATGCCGAATTATTGTGGTAAAATTCAAAATTGGAAAATGTCCAAATTCTGAAAGTGCGCAGATTTGAAAATTGTTAAAATGCAGAGAAAGTTTCCGGCTAAAAATTGTTCATGCTTCGAAATTTGTTCAAATTGGGAAGTCTTTCACATTCGATTTCTTTGACGTTTGAGAAATGACCAGATTTGGGAGACGTTGAAAAGTGTAAAATATCCAAATTTGAAGCTTGATCGTATGCCGTATATAATCAGCATTTGTTTTTTCGATCTTTGTGATACATTTTTCGTATGTTTATGATGGATATAGTTAAAGTTATTGATTTTGCAGCATTTAGTAATTCTTGGAAATTGTTTAAGTACCCTAGAACAATATCTATAAAGTGTTTTAAATTACTTGAAGCATGTTCTGTTCTAAATTTTGTCTTTTGATTCAATTATATTTATTTGGAGAATAAGTGCAAACCAGCTATTTATTGATATCTACATTTGTAGTATAATTCTTATTTTGATATTTTGAATCCCATGATATAAATGGGTAGTTGTGTTTGAAAGATTTACCAAACTCTATTTAAATAAGGTGTCTTGTACCAAATTATTTTATTGGGTTTGTCATATTGAATGCTATTACTGATATTATGTTTCTGGATTTTATTTGAGTTCGAAAGGAAATTATGAAATACATATTTTACAAAATGACGTGAATGTATCAAATGAGCCTCTATGTATTATTTTAAAATATTAAGATTTGAAATAGTTTGGAAAAGGTCCCAAAGTATGGAAAATGGCTATTTTGATTTTCACATTTTTTTGGAAATTTGTCTGGATTGATTTGGAGCTGGTTTGGT
This sequence comes from Poa pratensis, assembly GCA_947311845.1. Lineage (NCBI taxonomy): Eukaryota > Viridiplantae > Streptophyta > Magnoliopsida > Poales > Poaceae > Poa > Poa pratensis. The sequence continues at coordinate 17,650,884 of CAMZMU010000103.1, forward strand.
AAATTTCAAATTTGGAAAATATCTATATTCAGAAGTTTTTTCAAACCCGGAAATTTTTGGAACTCAAAAATGTGCGCTTAAAGAATGTTGTGAATTTAAAAATTGTCTGTGTTGAAATGTATTCAAATTTTTGACTTCAAATGGCCAAATAGATTTTAAAAATTGTACAAAGTGGAAAAGATATTGAAGTGCACCCTAGAACATAAGATCAATTTAAATGGAGTTGGTATGACTAAGAGACGTCATTTCCACATACTCCATATTTGACATGAGAGGTTATTTAGTTTTTGTACAAAAACTTTGTTCAAAGTTGTTCAATTATGCAGGGAAATGCAATAGTTGTAAAGGTTTCATTTTTCTGCAAATTTTGATATATTATTTGCATTATTCTGAAATACAGATTGAAAGATATGAATTTTACAAATGTTCATTTTTCTGAAATTTACAGAAACTAATAAATATCTGGCAGTGGGACCCACACGTCAGGTTTTTATTATTTACGAAATCGTTTACGGAATTGCTAAAAATCTGACGTATGGGCCCGCGCTGATCAGCTGGCGGCGGCCACAGCCGGCTGGCCGGAGCTCGGGCTCGAGCGGGGAGCGCGCGCGGGGCCGGCTCTGCGCGATTCTGCGAGGGGACGTCGCGGGGAGGCCAGGGAGCGGCGCCCCGGACCATATGGTCGCCGGAGACGCCGGCGGCGACCACGGACGTGGCGGAGAACGGCGAGCACGGCGGCGGCAAATCCGGCGCAGCTCGGGTGTCCCAGGACGTGGCGCTCGGCGAGGATGGACAGGGCGCGCGGCGCACCTCGCTGCGTGCGCCGATTTGAGCGGGGAGGCGTGGAGGGGCGGCGCGCCGCGTCGGCATCGCCGGCGAGCTCGGCTGGCGTGGAGGAGAGAAGAGAGGGAGGGGGGATGTGGCGGCGTTTTTTCACCGAGGCCCCTCGAGTTTTCCGAATTTGCTAATTGGTCCTTGTTGGGGGGGAGGGGTTCTGCAAAAACATGCGCCAAAAATCGTGCGGGAGGGGTGACCGGTTGTTAACTGGTTCCACCGGCGGTGACCGGGTGACGTGGCGCCTTCTCATTGGTGCGGGCGCGCGGGTACTGTTGCCAGGAACAGTACCGCGCGCTGGGGACGATGTGGCTCGATCGTGGCCGTCCGTTGCTTTGATCCGACGGCCAGGGAAAAAAGGGCGACGTGGCACGCTGGAGAGGGGTTGCCATGTCCTCCCTTTATATATAAGGTTATGCAAATTTGCATGCAGGGAACGCACAACACGGGACATGTGAGTGTCAGAGAATCTTGCATAGTTATCTCACACCATATGCAGCGCGCATCCACAAACAAATGCGTGCATGCAAATCTACCAACCTATCGAATTTTTTATGAGCTCTCAAATTTACCCGTTGTTTGGTTTCAACTCGACGAGTCGGACTTTGGGGGGACAGGTTGTGGGAGGCCTTGCCCTGGAAGTGCAAAAGAGTTGCATGAGTGACTGCAGGTAACCAACAACCCCTTACCGACCCTGTTGTTGGGTAGCATTAGGAAGTGCACGGTGCTGGTTCAGTGGACTTAGCATTAGGCACTGAAAATCAGGGTTACTTATACGAGTATCATACCGTAAGGAATTTCCAGAGCAATTCTCACTCGATTACCACCGATTGCTCGCCTGATTTTCCCGACCTTAGCCTTTTGTTAAGCTTAGGGCATGTACAATGGGGTGACGTCAGCCTTCTCTTCGAGTTGACACGTAGGATATTTATCTAGTTGGAGGAGAGAGAATGAAGAAGAGGAGGCTGTCTTCCCTTAGCTAAGAGATAATCTCTTACGAAATAAGAGAAGGCTATTTTCTCCATTGTATCATATGTCTTCCCTTAGCAACATAATTTCTCACTAAACGTAATTAATTCTCATTAATTGTTACGGATGACAATAAGAGATAATGCATTGTATAACTTATATCTTTTGCCTTCTCTAAATGATGTGGATGGCTAAGAGAAGGCTTGCCTTCCCTAGCATTGTACATGCCCTTATGGCTGATTATTTGGTGAAACCGTGACGCGTGACACTACTTTTTTCTGTTACCTATCTGGCATCGAAATGTTTGATTTTCTATCCACAAAACAATATTATTTCGCACTCCCTTAAAGTTACAGGAAATAGCACAATAGTGTTTTCAGCCCTCTGTATATGTTCTACATACATCATCTCTACCTTTTTCTTAACTCCTAGAGCCACTCCAACCATCGCCATATCTCTCCTTCTAGAGGTGCAAACGGATCGGATAGTACCCTTGCCAGATGTGTTTTCATATTTTCAAAACAAATACGAATATGGATCTTGTTGGATACAAATGCGGATCAGATGTTACTTGAATACGGATGTGGATTGGATGTTTTCTCTATTCGGAACGGAAATGAATATAACGAAATAATACACTCTTGTCTTATACTCTTATCATGAGCCAACTATGGAATGGTGCAGTAATAAATATAGCTATGTAATACACAATTTATGTTCAACCACGTAAAATATATTTGACCACTTTGTTACTCTGGTTAATTACCATATCATGGTAAAATTACCAAAATTGGATATAATGATTTTACACGGATATAGATATATCCATTTACATATCCAAAGTTGTTTCAAAATTCAGTACCACATTTGTAATTGAAGTTGTACAAACAAATCCGGATATTTACAACTTCCATTTTTATTTCGGTCAGATTCAGATGTTTACTACTTCCATTTTCAATTTCACGAATACGAATGTCAAATAGTTTGGATTATATGCTACCAGTTCCCACACTTGTCTCCTCCTATTCCTCATTTTATGGGGTTTGTTCAAAATTATAGAGCTCCTGATTAACCAAATTTTATGCTACTTGTAGCGAGGAGATCCTACTCCTCCCCAAATCAAACACTAATGGAATTTTCTGCTCCTCTCAAATCATCTCCGTAGCCACCTGCTTGTTTTAGTAAACACACAATGGTGATACATCGGTCATGTATAGCTACTAATGCGCACTCTTGGATGCACCGTCGGCTTGCTTTCTTCTCGTCGCACATTTTGCATGCCCACCCCCTTCTCCCACCCCTGCCCTATCGAGCACCTACTCCCTTCTCTTACCCCTGCCCTGTCGAGCACCTACTCCCTCGTTGATCTTCCACTCCGGCCAATCTTATACCCTCATGAGCTCTTCTGCTATCTCTTGAGCTCACCACTCCTTCAGGACCTCCTGAGCTCCTCGTCCCATCCCGATCTCCAGCGATCCCACTAAAGCTCCTCCCTGGACAACCCAACATGACAAGACCTAGGAAAAAAAATACATATCCAGTTATAAATGGGTCCCATGTGTTAAGTACACAAAAAACGAGGCATGAGAAATAGGGATCATTGCTGAATTTTGACTCAACCTTTTACTGTATGAGAACAAGGGCATGTCCCAAGTAATATTTAGTAGGTTACCCCAAGTGACATTTAGTGGCTAAAAAATAGTGATTGATGGAGATGCTCGTGACCATATACATGTCTGGTATACCTCTCGTGTCGGTGGATCACCTCCTTTTTAACGAGAGCTAATGTTTATGGGGTATTTTGGTTTCACACTTCTTCAAGCCAAAAAATGCCAACCTAAGATTGTTGTAAACCTAAGGAGTTACTAGTTTCGAACCGCACGTAGAGTAAAATCCAACAACAAAAATCAGTCTCAAAGAGAATAAACAAGCTTCCTATACATGAATCATATGACGTGTTATCACTAAGAGAAGCGTTGGGCATGCTCTCGCATGGATCAACGGCTTAATCTTGCCACACACATTATTTTCTTCTCCTTGCACAAAATCAACCTCTATTTTCTAAGTATAGATAAAACTGATAGAGCCCTAGCAACCACCTCTCTAATCTCCCATATAGTGTAGGAAAATTTCTTTTTCTATTGAGACATTGGAAGGTGATGATGATGTTCTCACGAATAAAAGTCGTATGGCTCTAATTTCATCTTGGTGATGCCTTAGTTTGGCATTCCAAGGGAGCTTAAGAGGTTTTTGTCCCCGCTGCTCTTCATGAACGACGGTTGGTTCTTGTCAAAGCCTGTTGTCACTTAATGGACATCGTCTGCGACTATGTTGTTTTTAATACACCCTTATGTGAGATTGATGCAGAGGCAGGGGTGTTGTCCCCTTTTTGAAAAAAAAAACCCCTTATGTCTAGCCTTTGCAAGTAATATCGTTGGCATGGTAGCGCGCTTGCCTACCGAAATCAGGACAATGTTCTCAACAATATGACTGGTTCTATTTGCAGCGATTCAATGCGAATTGATCTTCTATAGGTCTTTCCAAGTCCTTCGGCGGGTGAATTTTTCGTCGTTGTCCATCACCACCAAAACCTATGATGGCACAATGAAAATGAGTTCGCTGTGGCTTAAGCGAGAATTTTACCACTTAGGCCGCGATTGGAATGGCGTGTATATTTCTGCTCCGGAAATATTACCGGCCACTTAGCCTAGCTGCTCTGTAATTTTAGGAGGACCTACAAGGACCTCGGGAGGTCCGTATTCTGTCCCGATCGTTTCCGTTAGAAAACGACAATCCAATCGGGCCCTTATTATCTTGCTTGTATGTTCCCATTCCAATAAAAAATTATGTGTATCTGAGTTCTTTAACCCGTTATCCTTATTTAAAAATTATGAGACAGATTTAATTTGAGAGAAAAATGCGGGAGTGACATGCGGGACCATGATCAGCCGTTACATGCTCGTGGCCTGTGAGTGGGACCCAGTATTTCATAGGAGAATTAAAAGCTAGTCGTACAGACGGATTTCCAGGAAGGAAACAACAAACCACGCTCTCGCCTATAAATACGCGGGACGGCCCACGAAGCCCGCGACCGCCTGAAACGCGAAGAAAAAGTAAAAGGCAAAAAACTCAGCAGAGGCAGGGAACGAGGAGAGGATCAGAGGAGAAGAGAGGAGAGGCGATGGAGATGGGCGGCGAGGAGATGATGATGACGTCGGGCGCCACGAGCCGGATCGTGCCGGTCTTCCGCTCCGTGCTGTCCCGCCGCGCGCTGCTCCGCCTCGCCGTCGCGCTCCACTCGCTCTTCCTCTGGCTCCTCCTCCTCGTCGGCCGCCGCCGCCGGCCCGAGACGGCGGGTTCCGCGGTGGCCGGACTGGGGAAGGCCAGGAGCCGACGCAGGGCCGTGGAGGAGGAGGACGTGCGCCTCCGCCGGGCGCTCGCCGAGGAGGTGCCCATGGTGGAGGACGACGCGGAAGGGAGGAGGTGGGGCACCTTCGTCATCGCCGGCGCCAGGCGCAACGCGCTCTTCTGCCGAGTCTGGGCGCCGGCCGCCGCCGCGGATATGAGGTGAGGGATCCCCGGGCCGTTCTCGTCGTCTGCGATTAAAATTGCCTTCCGTGGACCGCGGCGGTTCCGGTCGCTGTGGAAATTTTGGTGGTTTCCTTATTTTTTTTCGGTGGTTTCCTTATTTTTTTTCGGTGGTTTCCTTTTGTTGGTTTCTGTGGATTTCGCTTTCTTGGATCGTATGCCTCCTGTTTTTTTACTAAATAATCCCTTTTGTTGTATCAGTGGGGGAACGGTAGCTATGGCAGTTGATGTTATCTCGGAGAAAGGGCACTTTTTGCGTGATTTGTTCTTTCATTTGAACCAGTCAATCACATGTTTTCTTCTGCGAAACTTGCTATGCCAATTTGGATTTTCTCAACGGGTCCTAATCCCTTGGAAACTTCTTTTCTTTTTTCTCCTTTTGCGTGCTGAATGGTACTCTTGCGGCTTTGGAGGGTCTTCTCTGATGCCAACGGCTTGTAATTTCGGTTAAAGTTCCAATTTTGTGCTCGCGGTTCTAGTGTGATAATGGCGACGCGCGATGAACATTTTAGACACTACTCCGTAGTAGCTGCAGTTTCGATCACGCGATAAAAGTGTTTTACTCGATACCTGATATTTACAGACTCTATTGTGGCAACTCAAAGACGTGCCGTGCGAGGCACGTTGAGTACATTCATTTTTATTTCAGCTCCACTGTTCTTTGCATTCAGTAGTCGTCGATTCATTACCCCTATCTAGGATGCATTGAATTTGTCCTCTTCGCAGGACCGCTGTTGTTAGGTTGTCATATTTCTGTACGCGTTCTGTCCTTCGCAAGTCGCAACGTGAACTAGTGTGAAGCAACTTAGAAATACAGGAAAGGAGGAACAAGTAAAGTCGAACGGATTAGGAGCATATAAACCAATCCTTATCTCTAACTTCTGTTCCATTATTATCCCTCCGTTGTCAATGAAAAACCTTAACGTACTGGCTCAATGTGACTCAGGAATGCTTAGCTATCAAGAAGGGGCTAAGGTGTTTTTTATTCTATGCTCTCAGTTGTTCAACCGAAGTGTCAGATTATTCTCCACATGGCCCAGTATGTAGTTCGGATAACCACAACGAGATTGACCAATCCACCACTCCTAATAATGCTGACAAATTTGATGAATTAAGTGTGTGACACCTTCTGAAGAGTATTTTTCGAGGGGTCTTCGGAAGAGTATGGTTCACTTTCAGTCTCTTTTGTAAGAAATGTGAAGTCTAGAGCATCAAATTGAATTGTTCTTTACTTGGCAGTGACACAATTATCTGATTTCTTATCCGTCGTTAGTGCTGTATTGATTGTTTTCCTCTTTCGCTTTAGGGGCATTTTGGTCATCGTGCATGGGCTCAATGAGCACAGGTAAGAAATCCTGTTTGGTCATCCTCCTACCCACTAAACATGGTGTATCTATAGTTCTATATTATCCACTTCTTTGTTATTAAATGCATTACTAAGTAAATCTTAATTTATGTTTAGTGGAAGATATTTGCATTTCGCCGAGCAGCTGACAGCATGTGGCTTTGGAGTATATGCAATGGATTGGATTGGTAAGGAGCCCTACTTTTAGTTTTCTGAACAATGTCTATCTTCTGCTATGTTAAAGGAAATATTAAATATGGTTGCTTTGGTGGAAGTTCAGTGCTATATTTGGAATGGACGTCATGATGCATCGATCAATTCCGAGGCATGTTGGTAGATTTTACTTAATTATTGCTTGGAGCACTAAAATCGAACAAACTTTTGATTACTAATAGTTTGATTACTATGGTTGGTTTGGTAAAAGTTCAGTGCTATATTTGGAATGGAAGTCATAATGCACCGATCAATTCCGAGGCATGTTGGTAGATTTGACTTAATTATTGCTTGGAGTACTAAAATTGAACAAACTTTTGATTACTAATAGTTTGGTGTGTGCAAAAAGACTTGGAAACTATTTAGAATTGTTTTTCCAGTGGATTATGTATACATCAAACATATTTGGAACCAAATATTTGCTTTTTGATAAGACATACAAAGGTAAAATATAATGCATACGCTAAGGCTGTCATGCTATTCGAATTCGACCTACCTTGCAAATTGTACTTGTGAATGAAGCAACACTTTTTTTTCACAGTTCTCAGTCTCTGTTATCCTGCGCACATGCCTATTATATTTTGCATTCTCTCTTAGCTGACTAACTTCAGCTAACACATAACAGGCCATGGTGGCAGCGATGGTCTGCACGGTTACGTGCCTTCACTAGATTACGTTATAGAAGACATGGTAAGTCTCTGTCTCTGCCTGCTACGACATGCTGTTACTGATTTTCTTTTTTGATAGGAGCATTGTAATATGTATTTAATCTAATCGTCTCTGAGCAGGAAGTACTTCTTGAAAAAATTATGCTGGAGAATCCAGGGGTCCCTTGTTTTCTACTCGGTCACTCCACTGGTGGAGCAGTTGTTTTGAAGGTATGGCTTGTCAAATTAAATCTTCTTCTCTTCGATGTTTAGGCCAGAATTAGACACTGACCCTACTCCTCTGGGCCTGCGAACAATGGATACCCTGCCGGGCGGAGAATGGTGCAAAGCATTAACAAAATAGCCTGGTTGCAATGGTTTGGCTGACGATGCTCATTTAACACGCTTAATCTTACTCTTTCCCGTGAGCTCATCAGTAGCTGTCACTTTGCAGGCATCGATGTACGCTCATATTAGATCCAGACTGGAAGGGATCATCCTGACTTCACCAGCTGTGCGTGTAAAACCAGCGCATCCGATAGTTGGGGTAATAGAATTATTCTGCTCTCCTATTATTTTTTGTGGGGATTTGTGACGATTGAGATCAACATGACTCATTTCCTGAATCATGAAGCACTGGATAGGTACACATGCGTGGCTTAATAAAATGACTGCATAAAGCATTCCACTTCTCGTTTCTGGCGCTATTTCAGAAGTTCAGCTTCTGATTTCATCCTCAAATTCAGAACTTGAAAATTTCTCACATTTATATTCTTGCATGCCAAGATTCGCCAAGAATATTTTATTGAGATAGAGATTCACTTGGACTTGTCTGAATCGACGATGCAGGCGGTGGCACCAATATTCTCTTTAATAGCACCCAAGTTCCAGTTCAAGGGAGCCAACAAGCGGGGTATCCCGGTCTCTCGCGACCCCGCCGCGCTGCTAGCAAAGTACTCGGATCCATTGGTGTACACAGGGCCGATCAGGGTGCGGACGGGCCACGAGATCCTTCGTATCTCCTCCTACCTGCTTCACAACCTGAAGAAAGTCACCATCCCGTTCATGGTCCTGCACGGCACCGCGGACCTGGTGACGGACCCGCTGGCGTCGCAGGACCTCTACAACGAGGCCGCGTCGAGCCACAAGGACCTGAGGCTGTACGAGGGGTTCCTGCACGACCTGCTCTTTGAGCCCGAGCGCGACGAGATCGCCGCGGACATCATCGAGTGGATGGACAGGACGCTCAGGCTGCAAGCTGTGTAAAGAGTAGTAGTTTTCTGAAGATGATGGGTGGAGATAAAATTATATGGAGATTGCTCGGATCACGGCCATGGGATTGCAGTCGTGAGATCATGGCATGGCATGACTTGGCATGATGGCTTTGATCTCATTCTTGATGGTGTTTTCCTACCGACTGGATATGGCGATCCTCATCTTACATGCTGCCGTTGCACAGGAGATTGAAATGAAAGAAAAAAGTTGGGTGATTTCTGCGTTGTATAAAACGCTACCTATGATAAATAAAGAGGTGAAAAAGAAGAACACGCGTACTGCTGGCGTGCAAACCTTGCTGGATTCTGCACCAATTATTGGTACTCCTACAATACATATTCCCAGCTGCAAGCCTTTAAAACGAAAACAAACAGCTGCCATAATATCCTGGCAGGTAGCTGTCTTGGACCGGCATGTGCTGAGGCGGTGGTTGGCAGGGATCGTTAGGCGGTTTTGAGTCAACAATGGCGAGCGGTAGATTATGATTGGACATGTTCATGTATGATTATGCAATGAACCAAGATGCAGGTAGTATTAACTCTCCGCCTGCAACCGCTGAAACAAAAAACCAGATCCTGGCCGGTACCGGTAGCTGTCCCAAAAGAACGTGTGTCGTCTGCGGCCAAGTGGCGGTAGCTGGGGACGTTGGACAGTTGTAAGTCGAACATTGGTGAAGGGTGGGTTGTCCAAACGTTCATGTGCGCTACGACATTATTGGCTATTCTCTGAGTTGAGAGTTATCTTAGTTTAACTGAATCTGTATCACAAGATTGAAAACAGAGGTCGAGCTATCAAAAGGATGACAAGCACTCCCCTTAAGCTGGACAATGTATATCATGAGCAAAGGGAATAGACATAATATCATGGGAAAAAAATAGTGCCCTATAGCGTCGCTAACAGCGTGCTATAACGTTTTGAGAGTTGTCTCGTTAAATAAAACAGTGTAGAATGTCTCATTAATAGCACGCTATAACGTGGTATAGCATGCTAATAGCGTATTTTAAGGCCGACATTATTTTGATACAACATGATATTTTTCCTTGCATAATACACATTGTTAGTTGACTTTACGTCGCTTGGGAGTTGACGCACTCTGGTAGGAGCCGCTACTTAAGAGAGAAGTGTATTTACTTGTAAGTTAGGTCATGTCTGAGTGATTGTGAACCTACTATGTCGCACACTTGAGATGCAGAACCATTCTGATGAGATACAATCGTAATAGGCCTATCGGGTTTGACCCGAGTGGCATTGGGACGAGAGTTATGCTCGGTTTAAATCCTTGTAGTATTGGATTAGTATCCGATGGGGCCACAAGTGTTGTGCGCCCAAGTGGGTGCATATATTAGCTGGAGGCATCACGACCAAAAGGTTACACCAGATATTTCAAGTGTTGGAAACCCTTGCTGCCACCAATGCAAGTCATGCGAACGGGTCTAGTAATCTGCCGCTCGGCGTTCCACCTTGAACGCGTGGATACCACAGAGATGTCCCACGTGTGACGCCCGACAAAAAAATTGTGGGATTCACAAGCTGTTAAATGGATTAGATGATTTGTGCTGCACTACCTAGTGGTGTAGCCTATGGCAATAATCCCTAAGCATAGATCCCAGTGATGCGTGGTAGAAAGTTTAATTTTATTCAAGCGTTGCACTCCTCCTATCCCAACAGCCGTCTCCGGTTCTAACGGGGAGCACGTGTGCCGGACTACGTTCAGTCCGCCGGTCCTTTATTAGATCTGGTGGATTTTTCAGAAGACAGTGACCACCCGACACTTAAACATTGTGTAGTGGTGTCTTCGTGTATGCGGCGAGCATATTATGATGCCTTCTTTGGCAAAGTTCGTAGATGGCCTAAAATCCGCGAAGATAGAAGCAAGGGGGATCTCCCTGCTCATGTTGTATCAGCAAAGTCTTCGATCCCGTGTTCAAAGAAGGGTTGCTACTGCAACACGTTGGTGGTTTTCTTGTTCCTGGTTTGATGGTTTGGTGTTTGTTGGTGGAGGCAGTAGTATTCTCTGGTCTACATCTATATTTGTACTCATCTTTGTACGTTAACCTTACATTTAATATATACGCGTATATTGTGGCGTATGTTCAAAAAAATATTGAGTGCCAACTACCCGGGAACAATAATCTAATATCCATCCACAAAGAACGGGCCATTTGTTTTAAATACAACCTACCAGAATGACATACAAAAGAATTTCAGAGTAGCATTAGCGTGGACCGCAAAACATAATGCCTCCTCATTTTCGTCCAAGGATATTTCATCGGAGCGCCCTCAGGCAAAGTGTACGACTGAACTTCGACGATAACTACATGCATGTCGACGTCGCCTTGAAGGAGGGGCGAACCTCCACGTAGGCAGGGCCGGTCCTGAAATTTCGGAGGCCCAGGGAAAAAATAGAACCTGGCATTGCCCCCCCCCAATCTCAATCTCTCTCTGCCATATCTGGTCAAGCTTTGTCATTGGAACCTAACCTGAGGCCCTTAATATAACTATCAAAATGAATCAATCTATGTGTATATAAAATAATTCAAAATGCATGCAATATTAATATAATCACAAGCAAGTTATAGATGTTAACTTAAAAATGAGTGCAAAGATAATGATATAAAATTGTTATTATGTCCAACTCATTAATCACAAACCCTCCAGGGCCGGGCCTGGTTCTACACATGGACCGCTGCCTCGTCGAGCATAGTGTCATCATAGAAGCTGAGTCGCTTCGTTCTGTATTGATCTTCTCGGCTGCCGTTTTTGCTATGTTGGACCCGTTCTGGAGCCAGTCTGCAGGTGTTTCACGAAGCCCCAGAGGGGCTGAGGCTGTTGCAGCGTGCCTGCACTGGACTCCTCTTCGCTCTATTGAGCTTGTTCGCATCCACAATAGTAGAGACGAAGCGCTTAGATGGACTCATTGTGAACGCCTACATGTTTTGGCCCCAAATTCTACTAGCGGACCCAAGCGCAGCGTATGTGCACGTGGGTTACTCGAGTTCTTCATCCGTAAGGCGCCAACACGGATCAAATCGGTGAGTACAGGGATCGGTTGGGCGTTGATGACCCTAGGTGTGTTGTTCGGCCGGATGGTCATCAAGGTCGGGAAAGACATGTTGGCCGAAGGGGAACTCAACCTTCTGTAATGGAACCTCACCGTACTCTGGATCATGCTCTTGGGTGTGTGTGTTTGGGTGTGCTCGCCTCCGCCACAGACAACGATGGGTGTGGGGTCGTCATCAAGCTCTGTCGCCAGAACCCCCTACAATCCACACAAGACATGCACAACATCCAACCAGGGCCGGTCCTAAAATTGAGAGGTCCGGGGCAAAATTAGAACCCGGCATAGGCGGATGATAGTGCAAGTCGGAGGGTGGGGGTGAGGGGGCCACCGCCTCCCTCCCCCCTCCCACAAACTTTGCACGAAGATGTGATGGTAGAAAAATAGTCTCTTTTGCCCCTTTCGCACCCCCTCCCCATCTCTCCCAAATCTGGTCAAGCTTCATCACTAGAATCGGAGGCCCTTAATATAACTATCAGATTGAATCAATCTATGTTTATATGAAATAATGCAAAATGCATGCAAAATTAATATATCTTAAATAATTTATAGATGTAACTTAAAAATTCCTTCATTTTCTTAATATTATTGGATACACGTTTTATAGATGATATGACGACCTTAATTTTTTTAAATAACTACTAATTAAAAATGCGTGCAAAGATAATGATACAAAATTGTTTTTCTATCTAACTCATAAATCACAAACCAAAAAAATATTACTAAATACTGATCAATAAATAATGTATCAATTACGTATTGCTACAATGAAAACATAATATTATATATATGTATCAGCTAAAATGAAACTGGTTTCAGTTTATGCTAAAGGGAAACTTTCTGAACTGTCTCGGCAATGATATGTGAACCTTCCCGCGCATGACATGTGAACCTTCAGACGGAACATGAAGTGAACTTATTTCCTGAACAGTTTTCGGAACGAGGTGAACTTTTTTTGCAACTACACATGAACTTTTTTCTGAACCAAGCGAACCTTTTTTTTATGACCGAAATGAACTTTTTTTTGAACGAAGTGAAAACTTTCTGAACTGTATCGGCAGTGACATGTGAACCTTCTCGCGCGTGACATGTGAACCTTCAGACGGAACATGAAGTGAACTTTTTCACTGAACAATTTTCGTAACGAGGTGAACTTTTTTTCGCAACAGCACATGAACTTTTTTCTGAACCAAGTGAACCTTTTTTTATGACCGAAGTGAACTTTTTTTATGAGCGAAGTGAAAACTTTCTGAACTGTCTCGGAAATGATATGTGAAACCTTCTCTAGCATGACATGTGAACCTTCAGACAAAAGATGAAGTGAACTTTTTTCCTGAACAATTTTTGGAACAAGGTGACCTTTTTTTCTGAACGAAATGAACTTTTTTTTAACTGCAAATGAACTTTTTTCTGATCGACAGTGAACCTTGCCTCGGACGACAGTGAACTTTTTTTTTTCCAATTAGACGTTGGACCGGAGGTTGGAAGGTGCGGAATGCCGGTCGCTGCAGCAAGAGGCAAGGGAAGTGCGGCGCACGCATTTTGGGGCCGGCGGGAAGGAGCGCTCAGTAGGGAAGGCCGGCAGCAAGTGTCGTGGGTGAGGAACGTCGGCGCTGCGTCCTCGCCAGGGATGTGCTCGATGGCGAAGCGTCCTCGCCGGGAGCGCGCGTGGGAGGATTCCTTGTCGGGAGACGCGCGGTACGGCGTCCTCGTCGGGGATGCGCTCGCCAGGATGCGCGCATGGATGGGGGGCGTCGCGGCCGCCGGTGGGGGAGGAGATGGGCGCAGCGGCCGCCGGTGGGGGAGCGGAGGGGCGCGCGGCCGTCGTTGGGGAGGAGATGGGGCGCCGCCGGCGGGAGGGGCACGCGGCCATTGGTTACGGAGGAGATGGGGCGCCGCGGTTGCCAGCGGGAGGAGGCCGGGCGGCGGGGCACGCGTCGAGGAGGAGGCCGGGCGGCGGCGGAGGCGCGCGGGGGACGGTGGCCAGGGTGCGCGGCGGCGGGGCCCGGGGGAGACGTCGGGAGAGGTAGGCCAATCGTCTTAGTCGCGAACGTTTTGCATAAAACCCTAGTCCAATATCGAGATCTAAGCTTGAGATTTTCTCTTAAAGGTTGTTTTAGACCGGGGTCGGAAGGGTTGATCGATGTAGCCTCGCTTACGTTTGAGCATTGCATAGAGAGATTAATCGAGAACTTTTTTGTTAGGTAAAGAGAAATCTCGTCGATCTGATCTCACGCGTGTGGGTTGTGGCATGTCTTGTGCATCGAATGCCCATGTACCTGAAGGCCCCGATATAGAATCGCCAACTCTTTCTCCTTCTTGTGGGCTCTATCGCACTATGAAATTTGGCTGGCTCCAGTTTGATTTTCTACCTATCGCCAGGGTGGCCGCCACGCTGCCCCCACCGCCCCCCCCCCCCCCCCCCCCCCCCCCATCCACGGTCGGGCATGTCCGTTGGTCCTACCTTGATTTTTGACGAAAATATTCAGGTTCGCGTGTTTCTTTGGAACAATTTGAGAGTTCGTCCGTAAAAAAGAACACCGTTTTTTAGAAAGTTATTCTTGTTTCAATAAACATTGCGCAAAACCAATTTTGAACAAAAAACAAACACTAGATCTAATATAGTAGGAAACGAACTGTTTCCCTTTGCAATATCTAATTATCAATCTAAAAAAATACGACTCCAAACAATATCCAAGGTATGATATTAAAGAAAGGCACGGGGGTATTTATGGTTCTACTTGGCTTTGTATATATTATTGGCTAAAATTCTAGCTGTATTGGCTGAGTCATTATTCATACGCAATGAATTGAATACTTTAGAAATTGTCATGGACTTTGAAAAGCATAGCATGTTTCCTTGAGTTTATCGTCTCATTGGGTTAGCACTGGTTTTATCAGTGGCGACGATAATAGTTAAAGATACTTCTCGTGCGACAAAGATCATCAAGGGCTGCGTAATCCTGTTTGCTACTTAACGGTGTGCTACATCGAGTGAGGGATATTCAAAGTTTTTGATAGACAAAATTTGGAAGATTTTCAAAAAAAAAAAGAGATCTGCCATTGGTAAGTTTTAGGTTTTACATATATTTAAATGTTTTTATTTATTTTTATTGTACTAAGTGATTAAGAATCATATATAATGTTAATGTCTCGACATATTTAATTCATTGCATCATATTTTGTAGAGTTCGCCTTGCCGCTGATTTTATTTCGTCATCCGCCACTACCTGGAAGTGCATCAACATGAGCAAGCAAGATCTTCTTGTTCCTCGCTTTTTGCAACCTTACCAATCTTTCAGAACTGAACATTCATAGCAAATGATTTCAGAAAGAAATTTAATTGACTTCTTTTTAAAAATAGCACGCTTTTTTAAACTTTCATAGTGTTCAACACAAACACCCTGATCACATGTAAACCCACACATATTTTTCATATTTATCAATACACCCAAAGTGGTGCGTAAATTTACAAGGTCTATCAGGAGCTAGGCACACTATCAAATACTCCACAACTTTTTCACAAGGGACAGGAAAACAAGATGTTGAATGGATTCTACTTCATCACTTAGACAACAAGTAATATCACCCTGCCAAACCCTTTGCATCACATTATATTTAGTAGCTATTGATCTATGCCAATCACCACAAATTTTGCGGGTAACTTTGCTTTCCACATGCACTTGATGGATCTATTTATCCAAATTGCAGAAAGGCCCATGTCCAAGGATTTGATTTCAGCAGATCGGCCCAACAAGCCTACTCAATTTGTTTGTGTTATAACATAGCCACATGATTGTCTTTAACATATTTTGTCTTAAAACCACATAACTCCAAAGAGTAAAATAAGAAGTTCAAATCAACCTTATATAAGATTTTCCATGTCAATTTTAGTAAATACATCTCATTTTATTTACCTTGGAATCACGCAGTAAAGAGAGTACCCCATCCATAATATTTTTGCCCTTCATAAAGGCATTTTGACAAAGAGAACCAACATATCTACAACAGGCTCAAAGTAGTAAAAACTTTTGTAAAGATCTGAAAACACACATGCAACAAGTTGATCTAAACTTTTGAATCATATCAGCATTTTTAGATTTGGGCATCAGGGTAATCACTTGAAAGATAATTTGCTGAGTGTAAGAAAGTTCCTTGAATATGAATGTAATGATATCAACTTTGCTTCACGTAAACTAGGGGCGGAACTATCGTGGAGGAAGGGGTTGCACTTGCACATGTCCTGGATAAAAAAAAGGAAAAAATCCATTTCAAACCTTGAACTTATAGAGGTCGGACGAATTGAACCCTGAAGTCGAAATCTCTGTCGTTTGTACCCTGAACTTGTGAATCCCGGTCTATTTAAACCCTGGACCAAAATTAAAACCTTTCAATTAGCTCCAAAATTAGCGTGCATCCATGTAACCCTTGATTTGTGCACCGGTCAAATTAACCAATATGTCCAGGTTGCATATTGTCACGACCCTGTACGTGGGCCGTGCCTTGAAGGCCAAGGGAAGGACTCAAGAGCTAGCATCAGGTGCGGAGGAAGGCCCAAGCGGTGGAACCAATGCAGGAGTGACAAGCTGGAGTAGACCCCACTTGCATCTTATGAGTGGAGGGTTGGTGAAGAATAGAACTATCTCTGATCATTATTGTAATTGAACCCCTACGTGGCCGAACTCTCTCTTCCTCCTTCGCCATGGACGCGAGTTCATCGGCTTCTACCCTATCGGCGTGACGCCGTTGTATCCGAATCTCTCTGAATCATCGCTAGCAGTGTTACATCCGGTATCAGAGCCGTTCATTCCCCGGAAGTGGTTCCACAATTTTTTCTCTATCGGGTTGGTGGTGAAATCGGAAATCCGGCGAGCAGAGGTTGGGATCTCCTGTAGAATCCCTCTGTTTACTCGGATCTCTGCGGAAGCGGTGTGTTGGTCGCGAATCAGGCGCCAATTTGGAGGCGAGTGGCGGTGGTAGACTGCTCGGGCACAAACTGGGTGGCGGAGATCGGTTGCTCGCAGACATCCTGTGAGTGGTAAAATCCCGGATCTACGACTCGGTTCGTGTGATGTAGGAGGCGATGGTTGCGGCGGCAGCGATGGACAAAATTCAGTCCGATTTGGTGGAGTTGAAGGCACAAGGTACGTCAGTCGCCGACTCGCTACGGGGGATGAATGAGTCATTGAAGGGCTTAAGTGCGTGGATGCCGCAAATGGATCGTGCCATGGGTGAGATGTAGAAGACGGTGGAGGGTGTGGGAGCCAGGGTCACAGCGTTGGAATTGGCTCAGCAAGGTGCAGAGGGTGTTACACCGAGTGGAGCGGGAATTGCAGCTGGGAACTCGTCTTCATTGCCACGAGTGAATGTGAATCATGGTAGTCGCAATCTCCGATCATACCCTCATCTCCTGTTACTTTTGAGTTAGGAGAGCACTCGGGGAAGGATGATGATATAGAAGGCAGTGCTATTCTGGAGAGTAGACAGTATAGGAATTAGTCAGGTGGTCACCGCATGCTGAAAACTGATTTTCCTAATTTTGATAGTGATAATCCTAAGTGGTGGAAAGGAGTGGCTGAGAAATACTTTACCATGTACAATGTTTCTCGAGATGCTTGGGCAGGCTTTGCAACGAAGCACTTCATTGGCAACGCTGCATTGTGGTTACAGACTTATGAGGCTGAACATGAGGTGGACAGTTGGGAAGAACTCGTGGTGGCTGTGCAAACAAAATTCGGCAAGGACAAGCACCATCGGTATCTAGAAGCATTGGAGAGGTGCAAACAAGTGGACACGGTGGAAAACTATTATCGCAAGTTTGAGGAACTGAGGCACAAGGTGTTGGTCCACAATCGGCATTATGATGAGGCATTCTTTGTCACCAAGTTTGTAGCTGGATTGAAGCGTGAGATTCAGAAGGCCATTAGGCTGCACAAACCCAAGACAGTCGATATAGCTTTATCATTGGCTGAAACTCAAGAAGAGATGTTGGAGGAGGCTAGAAGCTATTCATCTAATCGTTTCAAGCACGATTACAAGAAGTCATTCAATGCTGGAACAATCACTAAAGGATTGCTCACCGCACCAACTTCTGATAAGAAGAAACATGAAGACAAACCTCCATGGGAGGACAAGCTTGTGTCATTGAGAGCACAGCGAAGAGCTTGAGGGGAGTGTTTCAAATGTGGTGACAAGTACCAACCAGGGCACAAGTGTGCAAAATTTGTGTCTCTGAATGTGGTGGAGGAGCTGGTGGAAATTTTACAAGTGGGTTCTGAACCATAAACTGAATCAGATGCAGGCAGTAGTGATGATGAATCGCTATGTGTTTTGTCTTATTATGCAGCAGCTGGAGTAACTCACAAAAGGTCAATACGACTTTTGGGCACTGTTAATGGGAAACAAGTTTTAATACTAGTGGATTCTGGTAGCACTGGGAGTTTTGTGAGCAGACAAAGAGCAGAGCAACTGTCTCTACCTGTTAGTGCAGCACCAAAGGTAACTGTCATGGTAGCAAATGGTGGTAAGACAGTGTGTGATACAGTATCACCCCAGACTAAATGGGAATGTCAGGGTAATACCTTTGTAACTGATCTAAGAGTTTTCCCTATACCTGGATATGATATGATATGATATGATATGATATGATATTGGGAACGGATTGGCTGGACAATATTAGGAAAATGTGGGTGGACTGGCACAAGAAAACCATGAGGTTCAAGCATGAGGGGAAACACATCACTCTGAGAGGTGTGAAGGATGTTGTGACACACTGTGCAACTATATCAATGGACAAGTTGCAACAAGGGATGCAGGAGGGAGCAATAGCCCAATTGGTGCAGTTGTGTGCGACCAGTGCTGCTTCGATACCGGAAGAACTCTCTCCTCCAATAATTAAGCTCCTGGAAGACAACAGTGAGTGTTTCCGAACTCCAAAAGGTTTGCCTTGCCACCTCATAGACCATATGACCACCACATCCAAATGTTGCCGGGAATGGCACCAGTCAATGTAAAGCCCTACAGATAGACTCTTCAGCAAAAAGATGAAATTGAGAAGCAGGTCAAGGAAATGTTGGCTAATGGCATTATCAAAACAAGCCCACAGTCCTTTTGCATCTCCTGTGTTATTAGTGAAGAAGAAGGATGGCTCCTGGCGCATGTGTGTGGATTATCGCCAGTTAAATGCAGTGACAGTTAAAGATCGATACCCAATGCCTATTGTCGAAGAACTTATGGATGAGCTCACTGGAGCAATCATGTTTACCAAGTTGGACTTGCAAGCAGGGTACCATCAGATACGCATGGTGGAGAAAGATGAAGCCAAAACTGCATTTCGCACACACCATGGGCATTTTGAATTCAGAGTCATGCCATTTGGGCTGACTTGAGCACCTGCCACGTTTCAAACAGCTATGAACACCATCTTTGTTGAGCATATCAGGAAGTTTGTGCTAGTGTTTGTAGATGACATTTTAATCTACAACAAATCACTTGAGGAACATGTGCAACACCTCGGGCAAGTGTTTTCACTACTGAGACAACACAAGTTGTTTGTGAAGAAGAGCAAGTGCTTGTTTGCCCAACCAGATCTGGAATATTTGGGCAACATAATCAGTGCAAAAGGAGTGGCCACTGACCCTGCTAAAGTAGAAGCTGTGCAAAAATGGCCCAGACCAATGAACTTAAAACAACTCAGAGGTGTGTTGGGAATGGCAGGGTACTATAGGAAATTCGTTAAGAACTTTGGGCTCATTAGCCGGCCATTGACAGCCTTGTTAAAGAAGAATGTGCCATTTATCTGGACTGATTTGGAGGAGCAGGCTTTTATTGCATTGAAGCAAGCCTTAGTTCAGGCTCCCGTGCTGGCTCTACCAAATTTTACAAGGGAATTTGTATTGGAGACTGATGCATCTGCATACGAAGTGGGAGCAGTATTAATGCAACAAGGACATCCCATTGCATTCATGAGCAAAGCCTTGGGTCCCAAGAATCAGGCCTTGTCTACCTATGACAAGGAGTGTTTGGCTATTCTGTTAGCGCTGGAGAAATGGAAAGCCTATTTGCAGCATCAGCCTTTTACTATACACACTGACCAGAAGAGTCTAATTCACTTGGGAGATCATAGATTCAACACTGTCATACAGCAGAAAGCATTTTTCAGATTGTCGGGGCTGCAGTACAAAATCTGTTACAACAAAGGTATTACTAACAAGGCTGCTGATGCCTTGTCGAGACTGCCATCAAATACAGCAGAATTGCTTGCTGCATCCATCGTCACACCTAAGTGGTTGGAAACTGTAATAGAAGGCTACACCAAAGATGATCAGGCAAAACAGCTCCTGACAAAATTGAGTCTGCAAGGAACTAATGATCAAGGATATTCTCTGACACAAGGTGTGATCAGGCATAAAGGGAAAATTTGGTGGGGATCACACAAGGCAGCACATCAAGCTGTGCTCCAAGCTCTTCACAACAGTGGCTTGGGAGGGCACTCTGGTATTTTGCCCACTTATCACAAAGTCAAGCAGCTGTTTTCCTGGCCTGGCCTGCAGGCAGATGTGCAAACCTTTGTCTAGAATTGCCAGGTGTGTCAACAAGCAAAAAGTGATCACAATCGAACTCCTGGACTACTCCAAGCATTTGATCCTCCTCTAGAGGCTTAGCACACCGTTAGCATGGACTTTATAGAAGGGCTCCCTGTGTCTGGCCGGTACGACACTACCTTGGTGGTCATAGATAAATTCACGAAGTACGGGCATTTCATTCCCCTCAAGCATCCATTCACAGCGCAAACAGTGGCGCAACTGTTTGTGGACAATGTATACAAATTGCCACAGGTGCTGATTTCTGATAGGGATAAGGTGTTCACCAGTTCTTTCTGGCAACAGTTGTTCAAAATTGCTGATACTACTCTAAATATGAGTTCATCCTACCACCCACAAACTGATGGGCAGACATAGCGGCTGAATCAATGCCTGGAGACATACCTGCGATGTCTGGTGCATGCCAACCCAAAGCATTGATCCAGGTGGTTGGCACAGGCTGAATACTGGTACAACACCACCTTCCATTCAGCCCTTGGGAAATCACCATTTGAGGTGTTGTATGGGCGACAACCTCGGCATTTTGGAGTACAAGGAGCAGAGGCACCAGCCAATACAGATCAGGCTGAGTTGTTGAAAGAAAGGGCTCTTATGGTTCTTCTGATCAAGCAACATTTGGAGAGGGCACAAAAGCGCATGACAGCTCAAGCTAACAAGAAGCGCATGGAATGGCACTTTGAAGTGGGAAATTGGGTGTATCTCCGACTGCAGCCATATGTTCAGCAGTCCTTGATGCCGAGAGCGTCGCACAAACTTAGTTTCAAATACTTTGGGCCTTATCAGGTGCTGAAGCGAGTGGGGGCAGTAGCATATAAGTTGGACTTACCTAAGACATCAAAAATTCATTCGGTGGTACATGTGGCGTTGCTCAAAAAGGCACCACCAGCTGATGGGCAGGTGAGGAGTGAACTGTCAATTTCGCTTCTTGACACTGAAATGCAGGTGTTCCCTGACAAGATACTGGGTGATTGCATGATCAAGCAAGGGAAGAAGTGCCAGCCTCAAGTTCGCATTCGCTGGAGCAATCTACCAGAAACTTGCTGCACCTAGGAGAATGTCTATACACTGGTGGATGAATTCCCTGAAGCACCAGCTTGGGGGCAAGCTAGTTTTCCACAAGGGGGCATTGTCACGACCATGTACGTGGGACGTGCCTTGAAGGCCAAGGGAAGGACTCAAGAGCATCAGGTGCGGAGGAAGGCCCAATCGGTGGAACCAATGCATGAGTGACAAGCTGGAGTGGACCCCACTGGCGTCTTATGAGTGGAGGGTTGGTGAAGAATAGAACTATCTCTGATCATTATTGTAATTGAACCCATGCGTGGGCGAACTCTCTCTTCCTCCTTCGCCATGGACACGAGTTCATCGGCTTCTACCCTATCGGCGTGACGCCGTTGTATGTTACACATATGAGGTCTGCGCCCTGATTGAGTTGGGTCTAGCAACCTCCCCGCGTAAACCTCATATTGATTAAAGTAAACTGCTATACTCAATGCATATGTTGAGTAAAACACACGTCTTTTTATATATTTTGAACAAATGGATCATAATCTCCATCGTACAGTCAGTTCCTTTGTTTGAACGAACCGTACACTCTGTTTCACGCCTATGTGCAGCATTGAACAGAGTAACCACGATCGATGCCGGCTGCTAGGTACTACAGATCTTTGTTGACTCACATCACATTTGCATCGAAAGATCAGAGCATGAGCATGTGCCTACGTGCGTGACAGGAGGTTTTTGTAGTCTCCATAGCATTTCGATCCATGTCGCTGGATTTTATTATGACGGCGCTGTAGTTGGTTCGAACATCGTTCGCTGAGCAACTACGAACAGCACACAGGACAATGGAGTCGAAAGTCGATCCAAACACGCAATGCCAAAGCACTTAGCTAAACCAACCAAAGTAGCTTGGCAGTTAGTTCATGCACGACAAAGCGCCGACAGGCATCTCCATCGGAGTAGCCCACGTCAGGCGCCGACGATAGCAGCTACCGCGGCTTGGCTAGCTGCCCCACCTTCTCGGCCATGCCCTCGACGCTGGCACCGATGCGCGCCACGAGCGCCGCCTCGCTCCACCCCTCGCCCTTCACGGCGTCGCACTCGAACGCCCACGAGATCCTGCACCCGCCGCCCTCGAGGTCGTCGTCCAGGACGCGGAGCGTGGCGACGTAGCGGCCGAACCCCATGTTGCTGCCGACGACGGCGTAGCGGAGGCGCCGCGCCGCGTGGTCCGCCTCCAGCAGCTGCTCGCGCGCCCACAGGCCGGTCGCGCTTGACGCCACGTGCCGGACGCAGCCCGGGATCAGCAGGTGGCCGTCGTCGTCGTCCTCGCTGCCGGCGCCGTCCGCCACTCGCTCGCACACGTCGATGCCCAGCAGGTAGCGGTGCGCGGAGAAGAAGCTGGCGACGTGCGCCCACGCGGCGCCCGCCGGCGTGCCCGGCAGCGCGGCCTCCACGGCGCCTCGCCACTGCTCGGGCGGCGCCGCTGCGGCAAGTGCCCACCCTTGGTGCGCACGCTCCTCACTCATCTCCATTCTCGTTGCCATGCCCTGGAACGCTAACTGTCAGTACGTGTTCGCCAGTTTGCTGTGTGATATACTACTGATGTACTGACACCCATACACAACTACTGCTACTGCTTAGGTAGGTTGGTTGGTTTATGTAGTTGAGAGTGCGACAAATTAAACACGACAAGTAGCTAATGACGTGCTGTAGTGTGACACGTGTGAATGTGTGAGTGGGAAGAATGCATACGTGCACTAGCGATGACAACTGACAGAGTAGTGACTAGCGAACGAGTGGGCTTCTGAATCATTTTTTTTCTTAATTAGAACGACGTAGACTTCTGAAAATCAAGATTGATTCAACTTTGTATGGGTGATTGCTAGTTTGCTACAATGATTGCCGGCAAAAAGTTAAATAGTACTCCCTCCGTCCAATAATAATTGTCTCAAGTTTGTCAAAAAGTGGATGTATTTAGACATGAAACATGTATGGATACATCCACTTTTTATCAAACTTGAGACGGATATTATTGGACGGAGGGAGTACTCCACATGAGATGAAAGGAAAATTTAGTTTGACACATGGGAGATAAACACTTGTGGCCGGTGTGGTATAATCTACCCTGTTAAGCCACAGCTGTCCACCGGCGGCATACATCAGGGACCAATGTCCACCGGCGGCATACATCAGGGACCAATCTAGCTGTTTGGTTAGGCTTAATCTTGGCTTTTGGTTTTTGACTTATACTCCCTCTGTTCCAAAATAGATGACTTTCATTTGTCTACATACGGATGTATGTAGACATCTTTTAGTGTGTACATACATCCATATGTGGATATATGGAAGTCGAGTAATTTGGAACAGAGGGAGTATAAGATACAAAAGTATCTAAATAAGTGATTCTGATTTAGGTGTTTTTGGTTTGGCTTATATCATCTTACCACACTGTGCAGTCAAAACCCAAAAGACAAAAACAAAAGTACCAATTTAGGTGTTTTTGACTTATAAGTCAAAAGTTGAAACCCTGGTATAAACCCAACCAAACAGCCTAGTCTCACGTCCTAGTGTATAGGAGAGTACCACTATTTTTCATTTTTTTATCTAGATAATATCCTTCACGATTGTTTTAGTTTCTTTTCTATTTAGAGACAAAATAAAAAAATGATCTACTTGTCTTGCAAACCCACGAAGAGTATACAAACTAAGCCCATATGTTTCAGTCCAATTAAGGAGAAAGTACCTGACGACGGAATTGAGATATTGGGCCCAAGAGGTCCGGCTACTTCGTTCGATGGCTTGAAGTAGAATTGCCGGAGGCGGTGTTTTGCCTTGTAGGAGCAGATACTCATGTTATAAAAAATATTTAAAATGTCAAAAAAAATCCGACAACAATTTCGGAGATAGATCTGGACATTCTATGTTTGTGACTTGTGTCAAAAATACAAATTTTGATGCTACAAAATGACTTATCACCCGGCATTTTTTTATCTTTTGTACATAGGCTACAAGAAAATGTCTTTGTTCATTAAATTTTGTGTGTGAGCATAGAATGTTGGGATGTTGACCCAATTTTATTTCAAATTTTAATGACATTTTAAAATAAAATTTTGATTAGTGGGAGCAAATGCTGCTATGATTCGAAATGGATTTCCCGTATCTTACCCTAGAAAAATATAAAAACATCCTTGCTCCCAAAGTAAAATCCTAGCAGGTAACAGCAGCTGCTTCTCAAAAAAAAAAGTTGGAGCATGCCCGTGGTTCTATTTATTCAAAAGTTTAGTCGTTGCTTTTCGCTTTTCTTCATCTCTTTGTTTTTTATTCATCTAAAAAAATTATGGTTAATGTTTAAGATTGATATATAGTACACGTGTATTTCTTTACGGTTTTCTACATTTTAGTTGAGTTTTCCATTTCAGTTTCTAAACTTCTATTCTACGTACTCTAATTTTTGTTCTTCTTGTGTCCCAGAGTGCTAAAACTATATCCAATTTTGTTTTCGGCTTATAGTTGGTAAGTGTTCTCAGTGCACTAATTTTTTTGTTCAGCTTAGTCTAGAATTTGTTACTCTTTTAATTATGATTTGTTCAACTGTCATTAAAAGTTTATTCCACATGATTTAAAATTTTGTTCCGCTTTGCAGCCGTTGTTTGTTCCTCGGGCGCTACAATTGTGTTCCATTTCATCTAATCTTGCTTTCCTCTTCTAATCGTGATTTATTCCAAAGGCCGTAAATTATTTTTCATTCTGACAAAATGTTTGTTTTTCTTGTAGGTGGGAGTTGTTCCTTGGATGCTAAAAATCATGTTTCACCTATAGTCGTGATTTCTTACAGATCAATGAAATTTGTTCCAGTTGGTCCATATTTTGTTTTGCTTATAGTCACATGGATCGAGTTCGTTCCTCTTTGTAGTCGTCATTTGTTCCATGGGTAACAACTTTTTGTTCTACCTACTCTTAAGTTTTGTTCCACTTGATCTAAATTTGATGTCCTCTCGCAATGGTAATTTATTACGCTTGCACTAAACGTTTGTTCCACTTTAGTTGTGACTTGTTCCAGAGGATCTAAAGGCTTGTTCCTAGGTCAAAAAATAAAGGCTTGTTCCACTTTGGCCCGATGTTTTTTGTTTTGCCTGTAGTTGTGGTTCATTGCACAGGTGCTAAAAATTTAGTCCACTTAGTTTACAATCATGGCCTTCTTGCATTCATAAATTGTT
Source organism: Poa pratensis (assembly GCA_947311845.1). Taxonomy (NCBI): domain Eukaryota; kingdom Viridiplantae; phylum Streptophyta; class Magnoliopsida; order Poales; family Poaceae; genus Poa; species Poa pratensis. The sequence continues at coordinate 17,676,638 of CAMZMU010000103.1, forward strand.
ACATGAGCGGCAAAAAAAGAAATATTCCTGATAATACATACTCCCTCCATTCATAAAAGGATGTCTCAACCTAGCTCAAATTTGCATGTATCTAGACATGATTTAGTGTGTAGATATATGCAAATTTGATCTAGATTGAGACATCTTTTGTGAACGGAGTGAGTAATCTCTACTACTCCTCCGTCCTCTTACATTTGTCAAAAAATAGATGTATCTATACTTGAAACATGTCTAGATACATTCACTTTTGTGTAAATTTTGTGTAAATCTAAGACACTTATTTTTGGACAGAGGGAGTATATAATATAGATAAATGACCGTGGTCTGGTACGTCGTGGCAGTTTTTCACTTTAGCCCCTGACAATTGTGATAATCAACCCGCAGTCCATTGCCACCTCTTCGTTCCCGAGTAAACCCCCTCGATCCAAAACAGAGCCTCCCCGCTGGGCGCCGCCGCCGGACGCCCCGCCGTCCTTCTCTTCCTGCGGCGAGACACGGCCTGCCGCCCTCCACCTGAACCTGCAGCGTCCCTCTCATCTCTCTCTTGTCCGACACAAAGCCGCCACTAGATACCTTGAGCAGGTAGGAGGAGATGGGGATCGGAGTTCGGTTGCCTGTGAGGGGACTGCAGGCCTTGCTTGGGGGTTTCCGCCGACTGCGGCTCCATGGACGGCTCACCCAGACTCCGGCTCCCGCACCTGCCCCCACCCATCCGCCCTGCTCCCGCCGCTGGCCATCCTCCGATGCCCCGCGCCGCCCGGAAGCCGCAGCCGCCCGGCCCCGTCCCCGCGCCAGCTCACGTACTTTCGCGACCCTTCGCCCATCCCCAAGTACTCCCCATGCCCCGCTACGTCGCCGCCAAGCCCCTGACGCCGCCCCTTCTCACCGCCTCCACAATCACCGACGCCATAGCGCCGCCTCCGCAGGTGATGAGGGGCAGGCCCAAGTCCAAGGTGTCGGTAAGTCAATGGAAATGCACATCTCTCATTGTTGTGCGCAAGTCCCAACTGCCGAGCGCACACCTCTACCACCACCAACCACGCCACAGAGCTCTGAATCCATGAGCTTCTGCTCTCTATCTGGCTCTTTCGTTCAAAAGGTTCAGTTTTCGTTTTTGTCATAGGTTGTTCAATATCCTTCCCTGTACCTGAATCCACACCATAGTTTTCCAGTGCTTCCAGTTCAGGTTACGAGCCATACTAAAGACTTATGTTACTTAGCTAGGTGCTCCCTTACTATCCTTTGCTGATTCTCTCTTGAGAAAGAAAATGCAAATAAACTCAGGTGAAGAGGTCGATGAAACTGAGTGCTGAAATAAGATTGGCCGCAATGGACAGAAAACACTTGCAGATATGGCTCAGAGAGATGGCACTCATATTCTGCACCTTATTCTTATTCTCTAACTGCCACCATCTTTAACTTCCACACAATAGATGCGACATGTCCCTATCACCATTCACCAGTTCATCAATGACTTTCTCACGTTGATCATTTGATGCCTTTTGTGATCTGATGAATTATAGTTTCCATGTCTTGTGTTTTAATCCGGAGAAGATAGCAATGCATACAACAAAGGGAAGACGCTTGTTTTCAGCAAAGTGCCACTACCTGATTATCGAGCAGACCTTGATGAGAGGCATGGATCAACACAAAATGAGGTGCTATTAATGTCTGAAAGGTAGTGTAAATTAGTATACGTGTAATTTTGTTTGCAGATATACTTGTGTTTGATATATGAACAACGAAACAGAGAGACGAGTGGAAAATCTTTTGTGCACAGTCGAATAATATGGTTCTGCTAGCACATCCACTCTCAACTGTTTCAAATAAATCAACAACATTGATTGCACTATCTGAATTTGACATGATTATTATTTATCTGAACTTGATCAAAATATTGTTTCCTGATAGAGAAAAATGGGTCATTTTACGTTTGCACGATGTTGGGCAGGCATCCTAGAGTCCTGCACAATGGTACTGGAGAGTTTGACGTTCAACATCGTTTCTTCGACAGACGAAATTCTTTACATGGACAAGACTATGACGTCGAAGTTGGAAAAAGCGTAGTTTAGGATGATCTTGCAATAACTTTTTTAATGTAACATTTCTACTGGCGTACTAGGACTTGCAAGCTTTGTCTTCCAAGGAATATAAGCAGGGTGTTTGACAAACCAACAGTGAGCCTTGTGTGTGTGGCTAGGAAGCAACTCGCGTGATGCCCTAGCTCTTACTGAGCACAATGTTGCTACAAGAACAAATAAACAACGTGTTGCAAATGGTTATGCAAATATATTATCAGTTGGCTATAAGAAAGTATGCTTCTCAAAGGAACTTTTGTAATTCGAAATGATTTTTTTGGTTTGGGATGTGATGGTATATGGCAATTCAAAGTGCTTGGAACGGATTAACAAATTTATTCGTATGACTAGCAGCGTGTCGCGTAGTCATTTTGACAGCTCCATGAACTGTTTTTTAGAAGATTAGGGGAAAAAAGATGAGAACATTGCGAGATATGTTGATTTGTTTTCTGCAAATTTAAGAGAGTAATCTATTATCCGTGTATGTAGCCAAATTTGTTTGCCGTAGCAACGTACGGGCATTTTGCTAGTATTTGTTCCAATTTGTAGACTTAATTTGAGTACTACTTCTCTGGACTTTTTTCCCCATCAATTCTTATGAATTGTTCAATTATATGCTATCACCAAAGGTTCAATCCGTTCATATGACTGACACAATCACTAGCTAGCGGTAGGCGTGTGTGTAAGTCACGAGGCGTGCACACTTTTTTTTTATAGAACTATGCACAACGGATACAATCGCCATGATGTTTAATGGGCCTAGCGGTAGGCGTGTGTGTAAGTCACGATCTGTCTACAAGCCTGCAAGCAAAGCCGCGCGAAGGTTCTCTGAGTGCCTGAGTGGGTACCACTCTAGACTGGTGATTTCATACCAAGCTAATTAGGCTGGCCCAAATGGAGCGACTCCAGGTTCACGCGATGGCGAGGAGGAGTACTAGCTGTCCACAAATTTCTTCTCTACCACTACTATTAAGTAAGCGAACTTCTTCTTTCTTATGGACACCCATACAACTTACACGCATCAATTAGCACGTCACAATTAGCCCACTTAATAACATCTGACTGTTAGGATTAGCCTACAGGAGAGCTAATCCTACCTATGAGAAGTTAGATAGGGTGCTCGCTAGTGTTGAGAGGGAGCAGACATTTTCCCTCGTTTCGGTGCGTGCGATTTCTCGGTCTAGGTCAAATCAAACCCCCTTAATTATTGACTCGGGTGAACAAGCTCAACTTAGCAATAAATCTCACTTTTCGTTTATCCTAGCTACAGAAAGAAAGTTACCGAGCTATGATAACTATAGAATGGTCTTGTATTTCTCATGGCAATGGACCTATGGAGATTTGGCAAAACAAATTCGCCATCTCCGTAGAGTACTATTTATAAAAAACGAGAGGTGACATTTCTCAATATAATCGATTCTCTTTATCTTAAGGCGAAACTATACCTCTCAATCCGCTTTGAGAAATGCTAATGACATGGTCCTAAGCTTTTGCGCGACGAAGAGTCAAAATGGGCTCAACACTATCTATTTGGCTTGGTCTGTAATCCCTTTAAGTGCATGTTATTCCTTTTGGAGACTAGTTGTAAATGACTTGTTGGTTTTATTTATAATGCTGAGCTATCGCCATCCGTTTAAAGAAACTTGTGCATGGGTTTCAAAAAAAGAAAAGAGCAACACAACACGTCATACAAAAAGATGCGATAAAATGAACAAATAAAACGCTACTTCAGCCCAGCTTAAACAAATGAAGCGTGATAGTGCGCCAAAAACCTTGAAATTTATAGATAATGAATTGCTAGTTGCAAGTAGAAAAGTACTCGCCACATATGATTCATTATCAAGTTGGCTGGGCCAGGGTCCCGAGATCGTCAATCTGGAGAGGATGGGCTAAGTTCTAAGTTAATTGGCATATTGTTAGCTAGGTGAGGTGAGCCAGCTTGACTATCGAGTGTGGATGCACCCGGAAGAATCAAGAATGCAATGGGCGAAGCATGTGTTGAGTACACAGATTCTTCGGTCTTGGTCCGCACTAGAGTTGGCAGTGGTTGGTGCTTCACACTCTCGATTGTATATTTCCCATAAATGGCATGTGGCCATGTGCGTCCTTACATAAAAATAAAGTGGCGCGTAAAACCAAAAACATTGCACTAATTGTGTTCTAAAAGAAGAAGCGATCAGGATATACCGTGTTCTTCGAGTCTTCCTACAAGGTCAAGCACGCTGGAAGGAGCAAGGTACCATCTCAATAAAGTGGCGTGTTCATTTAGTTTCCTATATACACATCTGAATTCGTGCGAGCGGTGACATTGTGCACCAGCGCCGCCGGCGATGGCCGAGATCACATCGAAAGCCACTTGTGCCCTCCTTCTCGTCATCATCTTCTCTGTTTGCTGCTGCCGGCCTCCTCCGGCCGCATCCTTGTCCTTCAACTACTCCACTTTCACCTCTGCTGACCAAAAGGACTTCCGAATCGAAGGCGACGCCTCCTTCAGCGTGGGATGGATCGACATCAGCGCCAACAAGTACGACGGCATCGGCAAGAGCCAGGGCCGGGTGTCCTACAACGCCCACCCGATGCTGCTCTGGGACAAGGCCACCGGCGAGGTGGCCAGCTTCACCACGCGCTTCTCCTTCGCCATCCCCATCCCCGACATCGACAACAAAGGGAAAGGCATGGCCTTCTTCCTCGCCGGCTACCCGTCGGTCCTGCCTGACGACTCCTACGGCTACGACATTGGCCTCACCAACATAAGCACGGACGCCACGGCGTCGGGGGACGCCCGGTTCGTGGCCGTGGAGTTCGACACCTTCAACGATACCCAGGTGTCTGACCCCGACGCCACCTATGACCACATCGGCATCGACGTGAACTCCGTTCGATCCGCGGCAACCAAGTCCCTGCCCAACTTCAGCCTCAGGGGGAACATGAGCGCCGTCATAGACTACGACAACGTTTCCAGCATCCTGGCTCTCACGCTGTGGCTCGGTGATGGCCGACAACGGAATTACAGCCTTAGCTACAAGGTTGACCTCAAGAGCGAATTGCCGGAGCAGGTGGCCGTCGGCTTCTCCGCCGGGACGTCCGCAGCCGTGGAGCTACACCAGCTACGTTCATGGTATTTCAACTCGTCGTTGGAACCGAAGGTCGTCACACCGCCTCCCGTATCGCCACCTTCTCCAGCACGCGCCCACGGTTCTTCAGGAGTCATAGCGGGAGCAAGTGCCGGCGCAGCGTTGCTCCTTCTGCTCCTCATCGCCACCGCAACAATCTTAATACGTCGTCGACGAAACAAGAAGAAGCAAGAGGTTGAGGAGGCTGCCATGGGCTCAGAAGACGACGAAGATGGCGATCCGATGCTGGAGATCGAGATGGAGACGGGACCCAGGCGATTCCCGTACCAGGAGCTCGTTGAGGCAACGAAAAATTTCGCGGAAGAGGAGAAGCTCGGGCAAGGCGGCTTCGGCGCGGTGTACCGAGGCAACCTGAAATCGCTTGGCCTCCCCGTGGCCATAAAGAGGTTCTCCAAGGATTCGTCCATGCAATGCAAGAAAGAGTACGCGTCAGAGATCAAGGTCATAAGCAGACTGGGCCACCGGAACCTGGTGCAACTCATCGGCTGGTGCCATGGCCGCAACGAGCTCCTGCTCGTCTACGAGCTAATGCCCAACCGCAGCCTGGACATCCATCTCCACGGCAAGGGTACGTTCTTGACATGGCCATGAGGTATGTATTGCCGACTAGAAGAACATTTAACTGTTGAAATTTATTAATGTATATAATTAAGCTGATCATTTCCTGGTGATGCAATGACGGACAGGATGAAGATAGTACTTGGGGTGGGCTCTGGACTACTGTACCTCCACGAGGAGTGGGAGCAATGCGCTATACACCGCGACATCAAGCCGAGCAATGTTATGCTGGATGAATCCTTCTGCGCCAAGCTAGGGGACTTCGGGCTGGCGAGGTTCATCGACCACGCCGTCGGGATGCAGACGATGACCGCCGTGTCGGGGACACCGGGCTACGTGGACCCAGAGTGCATGATCACCGGCAGGGCCAGTGCGGAGTCTGATGTCTATAGCTTCGGTGTTCTCCTGCTGGAGGTCGCATGCGGAAGGAGACCATTGAGCCTGTTGCACAATGAGACGGTGGACTCTTTCGACTGGTGGAGTGGGTCTGGGACCTGTATGGTCGGGGAGCCCTTCTTGACGCCGCCGACGAGCAGCTTAACGGCGACTACAACAAGGCGGAGGTGGAGCGCGTGATAGTCGTCGGGCTCTGGTGCGCGCTGTTAGACTTTGTAATACGTACGTATAGGAGTATGGAGTAGTACTCCACCTCCGTATACGCTCCCGTATAATGCCACGTGATGGGCTTTTCATCACTATATTAACACGAAGCCGATCACCCTAACGGGTACGATCGTTCCCACAATTTCCACATGGTATCAGAGCAGGCTCTTCCGAGACCTAGCTGCCGAAAACCCTAAGACCTAGCCGCCGCCGCCGCATAGTTGCCGCCGCCGCCGCCCACGACCAAGACAAAAGATCTAGCCGCCGCCGCCGCACAGTTTGCCGCCGCCGCCGCTCTACAACTACAAACCCAACACGACCAAGACCAAGATTAGCCGCCGCCGCCGCTCGTTCTGCCGCCGCCAAAGATCAAGATCACGACCCAACCCTAGCCGCCGCCGTCATGTCGTCGTCTTCATCGGCACGTGCTCTGGCTGCTGACCTGGGTGATGCTCCTACTCTCCTCCTCACCCGAAGCAATTTTTTGTTTTGGAAAGCTCTTGTGCTTCCTCCACTTCGAGGCGCACAGGTGACAGGCCTGCTCGACGGCACTGACGTCGCGCCCGCCAAGACCCTGGAGGTTGAAGATGAAGAAAAGAAGAAGAAGACTGTGGCGAATCCCGCGTATGCCGCCTGGATCGTCAAGGATCAGCAGGTGATGGGGTGGCTTCTCAAAACCCTATCACCGGAGATGCTCGCCCACGTGCTGGATCACACCTCCACGGTGCAGGTCTGGAACACGATCTCGGGCATGTTTGCCTCGGTCTCGAGATCGAGGGTCACGCACCTTCGGACAGCCCTGAACAAGACCAGGAAGAAGAAGGACATGACGGCAGCTGAGTACTTCACCACCATGAAAGGCTTCTGCTCCGAGCTCGCTGCCGCTGGAAAACCGATAGATGATGATGAACTTATTGGTTATATCCTTAATGGACTTGACAGTTCTTACAATGATGTTGTCGCTGCAGTTAACGGGCAGCGTGGCACCACCCTTGATGATTTATTTGCCCAGATCGCCGCCCATGACATGCGCAGGGAGATGCTCTCTGACGAGGAAGATGCACTGCCGACGCAATCCTTCACCTCCTCTGCTCACCTTGCTCGTGGTGGAAACGAGCAGGGCCGCTTGGGTGGTGATCACGGTGATCGTGGCCGCCGCGATGGTGGCCCCTGGCGTGATGATGGTGTCCGTGATGGTGGTCCCTGGCGTGATGGAGGCCGTCGCGATGACGGCGGCCCCTGGCGTTCTCGTGATGACGGCGGACGCCGCGATGATGGAGGTGCGTGGCGCTGGCGCTCCCGTGACAATTGGCGCCGCAACGGAGGCGATGTTGCTCGCCGTGACGGTGGTGGAGGCCGCCGCGATGGATGCCGCGATGGCGGCAATGGAGGAGGACGCCGCGATGATCGGCGTGATGACGGGCGTGGTAGCCGCAATGGCCGCGCCCCAACTCCATATGTCAACGTCACATGCCAAATCTGCAAAATTCATGGTCATCCAGCCAGTGCATGCTGGTGGCGCTACCAGGACCGTGATGAGTCCGATGATGAAGACCGTGAAGAGAAAAATGCACATCTTGCTTCCTATGGAGTTGACACGAACTGGTACCCCGACACCGGCGCATCCAACCACATCACGGGGGAGCTGAGCAAGCTCACCACTCACGACAAGTACAAGGGGCGTGATCGTGTCCACACTGCTGATGGAAATGGTATGCAAATAAGCAACATTGGTCATTCAATATTGTACACCCCACATGCATCTTTACATCTTAAAAACATCCTTCATGTCCCTAATGCTGCTGCAAATCTTTTATCTGTCCACAAACTTACGCTTGATAATGATATATTCTTTGAATTTCACCCACATTTCTTTTTGATCAAGGATCAGGAAACAAGGAGAACTCTGTTTAAGGGTCCATGCCATGGTGGTCTATATCCTCTTGTGCCGTTTTCCACTGGATCTCCCAAGCATGCTTTCATTACAATAAAGCCATCATCCTCCACTTGGCATCGCCGTTTAGGACACCCTTCATCTTTTGTGGTTCAGCAAGTTCTTCGAAACAACAAAATTTCTCATTCACCTGAAATAAGCCCATACATTTGTGACTCTTGCCAGTTAGCTAAGAGCCACCAGTTGCCATATCCTGTGTCTACTAGTGTTTCCACTGTTCCACTGGAACAAGTGTTTTCTGATGTATGGGGTCCAGCACCTGAGTCTGTTGGCAAACACTCTTATTATGTAAGCTTTATTGATGACTTCAGCAAGTTTACCTGGATTTATTTGCTTAAGAAACGTTCTGATGTCTTTCAAGTTTTCCTTAACTTCCAGCAACTAGTTGAGCGCAAGTTTGATAGGAAAATTATTACTATGCAAACAGATTGGGGTGGTGAATATGAAAAATTGAATAGCTTTTTTCAAAAGGTTGGCATTTCGCATCATGTTTCTTGTCCACATGCCCACCAACAAAATGGCTCCGCTGAACGCAAACATCGCCATATTGTTGAAGTTGGTCTTGCTTTGCTTGCCAATGCTTCTATGCCTCTCAAATTCTGGGATGAAGCTTTTCTCACCGCCACTTTTCTCATAAATTTGCTTCCCAGTAAAGTGATAAATATGGACACGCCTGTTGAACGTCTACTTCATACCAAGCCAAACTATGAATCCCTTAGAGTGTTTGGTTGTGCATGCTGGCCCAATTTACGTCCCTACAACAAAAGAAAACTTGCCTTCCGCTCCAAACAGTGTGTCTTTCTAGGATACAGTCCACGTCACAAGGGAGTAAAATGCCTAGATGTTTCCACCGGCCGAATCTACATCTCACGTGATGTTGTGTTTGATGAAAGTGTTTTCCCTTTTTCTTCCCTTCATCCCAATGCCGGTGCACGTCTTCGTCAAGAAATACTTCTTTTACCCTCTCCAAATCCATCCATCACATCCAATAATGGGGGTGCACATATTGATGACTATATGAACTTGCCTATTATACCTGTTGTTACTGATGCTCAAAATGCAGAAAATACAGATGCAGCAGATGCGTACTCCAAGAAGAAAGCCTTAGAAAAAAATTCGGTGTCAAACCATGCTGAAACGGTGTCAAACGAGCAAAGAAACCAGCTGAGAAAGGACAAAACCTGCCGTCAGCGTTGCGATCCCGAGGATGATGCGATTCTTGCTGATCCCCATACTGATGCTGGCGCAGGCGGGCCGCTGATCCCGAGGAGGATGCTGTCTCCGCCTCGGACACGAGCGTCGAGCGACGCAGCTTCCGAGTCATCGTCGCCATCTACGCACATGCTCCGGTCGCCTTCGCCCACGCTCACCCACCCGACACCGCCACATCCTCGCGTGGCCCTGCTACGAGTCACCGGTCTCCACGGCCACGAATCTGCTGGCGACACGTCGCCGCGGTCCCATGCCCATGCAAGCTCCGACATGGAGGAGGAATCTCCTCTCTCTCATGATGATGCTGCTGCCAGCACCGGCGGATCTTCTGCGCACGACTCCGATGTGGGCTCTCCTGCACCAACGCCATCTCCACCGCCTCCTGAACCACGAACTCGCCTGCAAAAAGGTATACGTCAACCAAGACAACTAACTGATGGTACTATACGGTGGTGTCTTTTTACGTCTACAGATGAACCACGCACACTCTCGGAGGCGCTTGAAGATGATTGTTGGCGCAAGGCGATGGAAGAAGAGTACAATGCCCTTATGCAAAATAAGACATGGCACCTAGTTCCTCCACATCGTACCAAAAATCTTATTGATTGTAAATGGGTATATCGTGTTAAGAAACATGCAGATGGAACTATTGACAGGTATAAGGCACGTCTGGTGGCAAAGGGGTTCAAACAGAGATATGGCATAGATTATGAAGATACCTTCAGTCCTGTGGTGAAAGCAGCAACTATTCGCATTGTGCTGTCTGTTGCTGTTTCCAGGGGATGGAGCTTACGGCAGCTAGATGTCAAGAACGCGTTTTTGCATGGCGTTCTGGAAGAGGAAGTATACATGAAACAACCCCCAGGTTTTGAAAATCCCCAAGCTCCACATTACATATGCAAACTTGATAAGGCTTTATATGGTCTAAAGCAGGCACCTCGAGCATGGTACTCCAGACTTAGTACAAAGTTGCAACAACTTGGGTTTATTCCCTCCAAGGCTGACACATCACTCTTTCTTTATAATAAGTCTGGTGTTATGATATTTGTCCTAATTTATGTTGATGATATTATAGTCACTAGCTCATCAGATCAGGCCATTTCTGCTCTTCTTCGTGACTTGAATGATGATTTTGCTCTCAAAGATTTGGGTGATTTGCACTTCTTTTTGGGCATCGAAGTGAAGAAGACGCAGTCCGGCCTGCTGCTCACACAGGAAAAATATGCTTCAGAATTGCTTACAAAAGTTGGTATGACAAACTGCACACCATGTCCCACACCTTTATCTACTACTGAAAAGTTGTCTTTAACCATGGGAACACCTCTTGGTCCTGATGATTGTACAAGTTACAGAAGTATTGTAGGTGCTTTACAGTATTTGACATTGACACGTCCTGACATTTCCTTCTCAGTAAACAAGGTTTGTCAATACTTGCATGCACCTACAACTACTCATTGGACAGCTGCCAAAAGAATTTTACGATATGTTCAAGGTACATTACAAGTTGGACTCACTTTTCAGAGGTCCTCATCTACACTCTTGAGTGCTTTCTCAGATGCAGATTGGGCAGGCTGTCTTGATGATAGAAGATCAACCGGAGGTTTTGCCATTTTTATAGGACCAAATCTGGTTTCATGGTGTGCACGCAAACAGAAAACTGTATCAAGATCAAGCACTGAAGCTGAATATAAGTCTCTTGCTAATGCTACAGCTGAGTTGATATGGGTTGAAGCTGTTCTGAATGAGCTTGGTGTTAAACTGAAGGAAAAACCATGTTTATGGTGTGATAATTTGGGTGCTACATATCTGTCTGCTAACCCGGTGTTTCATGCTAGGACTAAGCACATTGAGATTGATTATCACTTTGTTCGTGAAAGAGTTGCAGAGAAGTTGCTTGATATCAAATTTATCTCAAGTAAAGACCAGGTTGCAGATGGGTTCACCAAGGTTTTGCCAGTTAAGAATTTACATGAGTTTATGCGTAATCTCAACCTCTCACAAGGTTGTGATTAAGGGGGGCTGTTAGACTTTGTAATACGTACGTATAGGAGTATGGAGTAGTACTCCACCTCCGTATACGCTCCCTGTATAATGCCACGTGATGGGCTTTTCATCACTATATTAACACGAAGCCGATCACCCTAACGGGTACGATCGTTCCCACAATTTCCACACGCGCACCCGGACACGAGCGCACGGCCGTCGATGAGGGTGGCGATGGCCGTGCTCCAGTCCAAGGAAGCTAATCAGCTACCTGTGCTCCCCGCCACTAAGCCCGTGGCGATGTACGCGTCGCCGCTGGCCTTGCCAGGCGGCGGGCTGTCTTCGTCCAGTGTGACACAGTCGACATCGACAAGCGGTTACGTCACACACACCTCGCGTTCCTCGGAAGTTAGCTCTACTGTTCAATGGTTTCATCTTCTTTACTGAAACATCAGCACCCGTAATGTATTTGATCTGTTCTTTACAGTTGATGGCGGAATTCATGGGAGGATGGGGCAGCACATGTGCGCACTTGATTTTTCTTCATTGTTGCTTAATTAACAAGTTAACAGTCTAATTATTGTTTTAGTGCCTTATGATGAGGAGTTCGTACGTTGTGTGCTCTCAGTTCTCTCTCTAATTTCAGTTCATTTAAAAAAAATCTTTTCCCCGAACTAAACAGTCTGCGTTGCCATCCATACATATGATAGCTCTAATCTACCATCTTATGACAGCTTCATTAGTATATTTATGTCACAAATCACTATGGCACCTTTCTTTTATTTTATTTTGGAAGTGACAGGGGATTTAATATCCCGCCGGCATCTTTCTTTGTACTCTCTTCGTTCCTAAATATAAGACTCCTTCTACACCGAGGTTGCATATATTTAGATAAGGAAGGAGTATCTTTGTGCATTTTAACCCCGCATATCACACTCTCCTTCTACACCGAGGTTGCATATAGCATATATCACACTCTCCTTCCACACCGAGGTTGCATGTTGCATATCATCTCTTGCAAACGCAGCGAAATGTCGTGTACTCGTAAAACAGCGGGTGCCCGAACAAGGACAAAGTCGGGCCAGATACATAGAGTGGGTGTGGAGCTCGAACTAGCTGCCCTGAAACCTCGTTTTGTATAAAACAACGATTTCATGACCAGCGCGTCGCTGAGCATAACCGAGTTAGTATCACAAATGAATCCATCGATTACTGAACATAGTCTTACACATAGGGCGCGTTTGGTTCTCGTTGTCACATGCATGCTACAGTGCGTTGTTATCCGGCCCTGCCCTCTAGCTGCTAGCAGCCACATAGCCAAACTCCACGGCTGCTAGCTAGCAAACAGCCCAAAAAGTAATGATTTGCATGCAGGTAGGTGAGGTTGGTAGAAAATCATGTGCTGGTGTTTGCTTTGGCTGCGTCTTGCATGGCTTGTGAGAGGAGCATGTGAGGTGTCAGGGAATCTTTGCCTCCTCGCGTTGTGCGTTTGCCTGCAGCTAGAGGAACGGCTGATTCGAGCGTAGCAGTGCGGCCTGGCTGAGCAGTGCTTTGAGCGCTGGCCACAACGCAAGCCCTCGTAAACAGCAGGCAAGATGCAAAAAGGTGAAAGATGCTCTTGTTTTCAGTGTCTGTGCGAGCAGGGCTGTGTAGCTGCGACATACCAAACGCGCCCATAGATGACCATCGGGATGGGAAGGTAGGAGACTCGACCCAAAAATCAAGACCTATGGGGCACAGGTCGGACTCAAAATGATTTGGGTCAATGCAGCCGGCACCGAGTGACCCACTAGGTCAGCTAGGTCGAGTGTCTTAGTATCTCACACATTTAGTTGTTGTTAATATCGATTGTATCTCTCATCGGAAATGTCATATCATTGCCCCATCCTACTCAGTACTAACGCGGGTTTCAAACCAAACCGAAGATTCAGGTTTGAGAACAGCTGGGTAAGCAGAGAGGATTTTCTGGATGTGGTGGCAGACGCTTGGGGTAGCTGCACGCAAATCATGGACCCTTCTATTAATCTCCAAGCTAAGCTAACCAGCACAGCTAGGGCTCTCAGGACTTGGAGTTAAGGTTCACTAGAGACCTGGCCCTCCGGGCGGCAATTTCCAGTGAATTGATTCGCATGTTGGATCTTGCCATGGAGTCAAGAAGCCTCACCACCGTAGAAATTCAGTTTCGTGCTATGCTGAAGGTCAATTGTCTTGGGATTGCAGCAGTTCAGCGCTCCATGTGGAGACAGAGGTCACGGGTGCAGTGGCTGTAGGAAGGAGATGCAAGCAGTCGATTCTTTCACTCAAAAGCTTCAGCACGAAGAAGGAAAAGCTACATCCCACGCATTGAAACGGAGGATGGAGTGGTGACTGACCAGGTAGACAAAGAAGATGTGATCTGGGATTTTTTTCAATGACCTCCTGGGCAAGGTGCGACCCAGACCTCTAGGCTGAACATGCAGACACTGGGCATCAATGCTATTGACCTGAATGATTTAGAGCTGCCAATCTCGGAGGCTGAGGTCAGGGCTGCAATCATGGACCTCCCATCCACAAGGCTCCAGGCCCTGACGGTTACACGGCTCTGTTCTTCAAGAGGTGTTGGACAATAATTAAACCTGATCTCATGCGTGCAATCCAGGCGCTTGAGAGCACAACATCGAGACACCTGAACCTGCTAAACACGGCCACCATGATTCTTTTACCAAAGATGCCGGATGCTGCACACCCAAAACAGTTTAGGCCCATCAGTTTGATCCATTTTTTCACCAAACTGTTCACCAAGATTCTTGCAACTCGCATGCGCCCTAGGATGAATGAGCTGGTCAACCACTGCCAAAGTGCCTTTATCAAGAAAAGGGCGATCCATGACAATTTCGTTTTTGTCAGGGCTCAAGCTAGACTTCTTAAGCAGACCAAGACACCAGCTGTGTTACTCAAACTTGACCTGCAAAAAGCATTTGACGATCTCATGGGAGTTTTTCTGGAGGTGATGCAAGCGAAGGGCTTTGGACAGAAGTGGCGTGATTGGGTGGCATGTTTACTTCTGACTGCCACCACACAAATCCTTGTGAATGGTGAACTTACTGAGCCCATTTTTCATCAGCGCGGCTTGAGACAGGGTGACCCCCTCTCACCCCTCCTCTTCACAATTGCCACGGATGTGCTGGTCGCCATGTTTACCCTAGCTGACAGCATGGGAGCCTTAAAGCAAACACAAGCGTTGAACCCGCAGAGAAGGATCTCACTATATGCTGATGATGTTGTTATCTTTGCCAATCCTGATGCCGGCGAGTTGCAGTCTATCAAGCTTATCCTCCAAAGTTTTGGCCAATCCTCGGGACTGTTCACCAACTTCACCAAAAGCTCCATGATTCCAATCCATTGCCAGCACCTCGACCTGACCATCTTAGCCGATGTGCTGCAATGTCCAATTCAGAGTTTCCCGTGCACTTACTTGGGAATGCCGCTTTCTGACAGCAGGCTCCGCAAGGGGGACCTACAGCCGGCGATTGACAAACTGGCTAGCAAAGTTAAAGGCTGGAACAAGGGGTCCTTCTCTCTTGACGCTAGGTTACTTCTGGTCAAACACGTCCTCTCAGCAATGTCTATATTCCAGTTGATGGTTATTGACCCACCAAAATGGTTTAGCAAGGCCATTGACAAGCTGCGACGCAGTTTCCTTTGGAGTGAAGAAGAGATTGCCAAGGGTGGACATTGCCTCGTGAAATGGGGTTCCATCTGCAGACCGCTTGAGTACGGAGGGCTCGGGATCACGGACATTCAGGCCATGGGCACAACCATGCGTGTGCGCTGGATGTGGCAGAGTTGGAAAGATACCAACAAGCCATGGAGTCACCTTCCTCTAATGACAGACAACAAGGCTCGGGCGCTGTTCAACGCTGCTGTCAGGTTCGAGCTCGGAGATGGCAACCTAATCAGGTTTTGGCAAGACCCCTGGCTACAGGGACAATGCCTAGCCGAAGCTGCGCCAAACTTTTCAAGCTCTGCACAAAGAGAAACATCACAGTTAATCAGGCTTTGCATGATCGAAAATGGACAAGGCACTTCAAGAGAAATATGACAGTGGAGGCCCTCACGGAATACCTCAGCACCTGGGCACTGGTTGAACAAGTTGAGCTCACTCCAGGGACGCCGGATACGGTAACCTGGAAACTAACTGCTGATGGTAACTACTCATGTGCGTCTGCTTATGCTGCACAGTTTGAGGGTGGGATTCGCTTCTCTTTCTGTAGCATCATATGGAAATGCGATGTTCCCCTGAAGTGTCGTGTCTTTGCCTGGCTGGCGATCTTGGGAAAATGCCACACCGCTGACTGCTTGAGCAAGAAAGGATGGCCTCATAATGCTGCGTGCCTGCTGTGTCTTAGGGAGCCGGAAACGGCGCTCCACCTGCTCGCAACCTGCCCAGTGACCATCAGGCTTTGGACGATGATCACTAGCACTGCACATCTGCCTCCGACGCTGGTGCCCACCCCCACAACCATGTCTCTTGAGAGCTAGGTTCGGTCGTCGCGGGAGCTAATCACAGGAGGAAAGCAGCAACAGAAACAATGGACAACGCTGATCCATCTCACATGGTGGACGCTATGGAAGGAGAGGAACGCCAGAATTTTTAGGAACGAGGCTTCCCCCCTCAGGCACGTTCACGGCAAGATCATCGAGGAAGCCAGGGCCTGGAAGGAGGCTGGACGGCCTAGCGCAGGGGACCTCCTCTTGCGTCCAAGAGAGCCTGACTAGAGGATTTTTTCTGTCTTCTTTTTCTGGCGCTGGAGAAAAACTCCAGGCCTTGCCTTTTTTTTTCGGTTCTGTACATCTTGTACGTGTTTTCTTCTCCTTAAGCAATGAAAAGCAGGCTAAGCTGCCTTTCCGTCAAAAAAAATATCGATTGTATGAGACACACGGTACATACATCTATGGTCTGGCTTCTAAGGAGCCTAGTCCAAGATAATAAAGAGGGGACATATGTAAGTGCAAAAAGCTAGAAAATATCGGCACAAACAAGTTCCACTATTATATTCATAATACCACATTTCTGAATTTTAATATTGGGTAGCTCTAATTGCACCCAAACGGCGGGAATCGATCGGTGGGCTGCACGATGAAGTTTATGCATATGCAAGGGGAAATGTTTAGATTTTAAAAACGCAAGAAGGAAAAAAGAGAAAAAGCAGAAACTTTGTAAAAACGAAAAGAGAAAAGAAAAATACCTGACGCACCGACCCCAGAGCGCCTGCGGTGCAAGGCGAGTCCGTGCCACGCTGATATGGGCGACATATAGGAGGGGCTCCGCTATGCATTGCTTGTAAAGACTAGAGTGCTACAGAGATACCGCCCGTACTGGTCTCGCGAGATGTCTCCGCCTCGCCATCACGCTCTACACCATGCGCCAGACAAGTACTAGCTTCATGTCACGGGTTTTTTTTCGAGAACCCGCAGGAGATCTGCGTGTTTCTTTATTAAGCTTACGGGGAGAAGAGTACCATTACATTGCAAGTTACAACCTTGGCTAGCGCCAGGCGACAGCAACACCACACGGCCGGGCGCCTAAAGGGCACCGACTCCTACAAACATAAAACTAACTACTCTCTCAACGACCCACACCTGCACGTTGCTGTCACGGGTTTATTGGATGCATTGCTGAGTAGCACATATTCCTTTTGGCCTTTTTAAGATTGTTTTCTCTTTTATTTTTTCACTTTCTACTAGTTTCTACTTTGTTCTCTTTTTTCACATACGAACAATTTTTTTGTAACGGGTGAACAATTATTTCAAGAAGGATGATCAAATTTTCTCATACAAATATTTTAAATCACATGAACAATTATTTTTAACCGTATACAAAATTCTCATATGAATAATACTTTTGAAAATCGTGAAGACATATTTTAATATGTATGAGCAATGTTTTTCTCACGAGAACCTCGTGAACAATTATGTTAAACTGTATGGACTTTTTTTTCCGACCTGTAGAAACATATTTTAATATGTATGAACAATGTTTTACGAACATTTTTTTTTGGAATGAACAATTATTTCGAGAAGTGTGAACAAATTTTCTCATACGGATATTTTGAATCACATGAACAATTATTTTAAACCGTATAAAAGATTATCATAAGAACAATAATTTTGAAAATCGTGATATGTATGAACAATGTTTTTCTCACTAGAAAATTTGTTTTGAACCTCGTGAACAATTATTTAAAACTGTATGGACATTATTTCAGAACTCTAGAAAATTATTTCTATCTATTCACACAAATCTACAAACCATCCTTATAAGAAAGAAAATCCAAAAACCATTTTCTAGATCACAGAAATAAATATAACAAAATTATAACTAACATTTTTCATGTAGTTCAATGAAATTGTCCGGGCGGTTCATACAAAAAATGTTTAAAAGAAAATCATGCATATTCAAAAAATATTCATGTTTGTCGCCTCTCTAAAATATTCGATGGTTCAAGAAAAGTTCGTTGGCTCGAGACACAATGTTGAAAGGTTCGAAAGTATATATATTAATATTTTAGTATTTCCGTAAAACGAAAATAAAACATAAAAGAAAAAAGTAACAGAACCAGAACCAGGAAAAAAAAAGACAAAAAAAGGAACAGAGAAGTACAAAAAAAGGGAAAAGACAACACGCACTGGGCAGCGGCCCAATAGTGATCGCGCGCTGGCGGGTGGGCAGTAAGACCGCCATGAGCGAGAAATAGTGCCTTCGTATAGGAGCGCCGGTTTAGGGTGTCTTTTGTTGGGCTGGATAAGCCTCTTAGAGCATCTCTAGCAGAACCCGCAAAAGGGGAACCCGCAAAACAGTTTTGCAGTTCGCGCAACTCGCGGTTTTTTGCTCAGAACGCCGTGCGGCGGAGCAGAACCCGCAAAGCAGAACCGCAAAACAGAATATTCTGTTTTGCGGTTGTGCTTTGCGGGTTCTGCTCCGCCGCGCGGCGTTCTGAAACTGCATATGCAAAACAGCAAAGATAGCATGAATATCATAAAATGTCAAATTGCTTACAAATTCGACATTAATATAGCAAATTAAAGTAGTTTCTTGAATCTAAAGACGGCAATTAACTAGTTTTCCATCCGTGTGACCAAAAAATTGCTTCCAAAACACAATGGGCATCATCGAAAGGCCCTACACCGTGCTAGCACCTCCACCACCACCGGCACCTCCACCATCACCTCCACCACCGCCGAGACCTCCACCACCGCTAGCTTTTAGCATCGCTTGTTTCCTTCGATGCAGTATCTCCTTCCTTGCGATGTCATGCCACTCCAAGGTGACTTCATCCATGTCACTTCGGTTCATCATCATGATCTTGTTCTCTTCGGCCAAGAGCTTGGCCACGGACTTGTTCTCCTCTGCCGAGGCTCTTTTGGCCTCAATCTCGATCTTCCGCTTCCCTTCTTCACGAAGCACCTCCCACTTTTGTTTCTTCTCTTGAGCTTTCCTCTCGCCAATTGGTGCTTTGCCTCCAATGTCTTGGCCACCATGGTCTCATTAGATTTCACCATTTCATCGAGCTTCTCTCTCAAGCTTGTTGCCTCAAGTTGCTTTGCCACTCTTTCCTTGGCTTTCTTGTTGCCTTCGGCTTGTTCTTGTTCCTCCCACCTTGATCATCATCGGAGTCATCCTCAACACGTATTTCCCTTTTTTTTGGCTCTTGGTCCCTCAACTTCCATTTCTCGCTATGTTGGTGAATTTTCCAACAATGATCAAGGACAAATGGCTTCTTCTTGGATGCGGGCATGTCCATGAACCTCTCTCTTGCAATGCGCTCCTACAATGGTTACATATACCAACGGTGAAAATAGCAATGGTTACATATACCAACGGTGAACAATAGCAATGGTTATTTCACTCACCCAATCACCCTCTATACTACTCGGAGGAGCATTAATCACTTGTTGCAAACATCCACTCCACCGGGAACATGTTATTTTGATCGTTTCCCAACGGCCTTGTAGTGATCGAAAGGTCCGAGGCACCGTTCGGCCATTGCGTGGCATGAGTTGGAAGAACTTGTCCTCTACTCTTTGCCAATACCGATCCTTGGTTTGTCATTGCCGTGAGTTGCATCGAGAGAAATACTCTCCCAAGCACGGATCAATGTTTGGTCCTCCAAAACGGTGTAATTCGTACCTCTCCGGGAAAGTGTTGTCCCCTCCACCTCCTCGACCTCGTTGTCTTCTTCGCCCGCACCACCATCGACGCCACCGTCGGCCTCGTTGTAGCCGAAATTGCCGAGCGGAGAGTTGTTGATCTGAACCGACCCAAGGGCGTCCATGAAAGCTTGCGTGCTGCAATTTGGAAGAACAATTTCGGTAGTAGCAAGCATAATTTCACAAATAGGCGAGAGTAGCAAGCATAATTTCACAATTGCAATGTCGTGTTCATACCTTTCGGTCCCGGAGATATTCGCGGGTGTAGGTTCGTCTGCAGCAGCGGCGGCGCTGCCCCTGACCTTCCGCACGGGCGTCCTCTTCTTCCCGAGCCGCGACGGCGCCCGCGGCAACGGCAGCGGCGGGAGTAGCAGCGGCAGAGGCGGCGGTGCCGGTAGCCGCAAGTAAGATTTGGGCCGCGCCTGCGGTCCCCAGCCTTCTCCGCTTCGTCTGCGCCAATGGAGGAGCGCGGCGGCGGCGGTGCCGAGCTCTGCCCGGCCAGCTGGATCTGTCGATGGCGTCGTCCCGACCGGGACGGTCACCAGGTACGGGTCGGAGGAGCTCATGCGCACGATGGCCAGAGTGGGGGAAGAGAAAGCGGTGGCCGAGGCGGCGGCCGGCGGTTCGGGGCTGAATCTTCCTTCGCGCCAACGATAGAAGAGGATGCGGATCAGTCTGCGGGCCGGTGAGGAAATCTAGATTTCACGGTTTCGAGGGCCGGATTCACGGGGCCCCTCAAAATCTTTTGCGGGTCGGAGAGTTTTGAGGGTTCTGCTCTTTGCGTTTTTAAAGATTCGAATCCGCATCCGGCGGTTATTTTGCGGGTTTGCCCCTTTTACGGGTTCTGCTAGAGATGCTCTTAGCCCATTCGCGACAAGATGAGGCAGGCCCAAACAACCTTTTGGTCTTGTGTATGCACATTGGTTCGTTAATAAAACATATCAGGATCGGCCCTGTACTGTTGAAGAGCTTGACGATGTCTGTATGACGAATCTGTTTGATTCTGTAAACTGCCCTTGCATAACTCATAGCTCAAGAGTGATGCTTCGTTAATAAAGTTGGGGGCAAGCTCCTTTGATAGAAAAAATGTCTACTTCGTGTCAGAAAAGAGCTGATATATCCTTTTCAACGGAAAATGGAACCGATGGAGAAGCCGCTCACTGATGGTTAAAACAGATAATCTCCAAGGAAAAAAACATTATGTGGCTGAACATTCACCACGAAAGAAGCATACGCCAACTTACAGACATATGTAAATGCATACGCCACATGTATGGCCTCCGTGCCTGACCATATATACATGTCCATGTCTGCAGAGCTGCGATTACTTTGGTGCACATCAACACATGCGCACGTGCAGGCGGCGCCAAAGAGCAGCTTAACTGGACGATAAGACAGGGATGAGATAAGCGGGGGCATCACGGAGAACTGCCGAGTTTGATGTGATTTGGGCCCGTGGAGGCCGAGCGTGTCCTTATCATGCGTATGTCTCGCCGGCCCTTGTTTATTAGACAGACATGTGGGGGATTGTTGGAATTTTATGGGCTTTGTC